>JAAKBH010000221.1:0-95751 GCA_019776075.1 Amaranthus palmeri | reverse complement strand
TGGGGCTATGGACGGAGATGATCTATGTCATTTGGATGCAGCGGAATAGGAAAATTTTTGAGAACCGCACCTTCAGTTTGAAGGAGACCATTGATTGTATAGTGTTTAGATTAGCTGGGAGGGTTAAGGATAGAATGCAGAACATGCTGGTATCTATTTAGGTGTAGGTTTTGGGTTATTGGGCTCTCGCTCCGCTTTTTTGTAAGGAGTGATAGCGTTTTTGGTGGCTCGCGTTGGAGTTAATTTCCAAGCCGAGCAAGGCCCTCTTGTATATTGTTCTTTGGTCTAGTATATAACCCAAATCATTTGACAAAATATATATATATATGTATATATATATATATATATATATATATATATATATATATATATATATATATATATATATATATATATATATATATATATATATATATATATATATATATATATATATATATATATATATATATATATATATATATATATATATATATATATATATATATATATATATATATATATATATATATATATATAATTTGGTGATGTTTTGGCATTTATCGACGGTTGATTATTGTGAAATATTTATTATTTTATAATTATGCTAATAATTATTATTTATTATACAAATATTATGAAAACAAAAAAAAATTAAAAAAAATAAGTAAAGGGGCTGCGGTTTTTTGCCCATGACCGCAGCCTATAGGTGCCTTCATATAACTACCCATAATGCACTTAAGGGCTGCGGACATGGGCAAAAAACTACAGCCCCTTTCCTTTTTTGGCTGCGTATTTTGACCGCAGCCCTTAATTATTATTTCTTGCTGCTACAATAATGGTTGGGGTCAAAATACGCAGCCCAAAGGGGCTAAAAAACCGCAGCAATTAAGGTTTTTTCCACTAGTGAGGTCTGCAAAGTCAGGGCAGTCTTTGTATTGTTCTTTGTTGATTTCAAACCCTAAAATCCTGGCTTTTAGTATGCCTAACAGGTTGTACTTCCTACTCAAGGCATCTGCAATTATGTTGGTCTTGCATGTTTTATATTTCGCCACAAAGTCAAATGTCTGCATGAATTCCACCCATCTTGCATGCTTTCCAGGTAGTAAGAGTTCTTATGACAGCATAGAATTCCTTGTCATAGGTAGAGTAGTTTAATCTTCTCTTATTAAGTTTCTCACTGAAAAAGGCAATGGGTCTGCCCTCTTGCACTAACACTGCTCCAATCCCAGTCCCACAAGCATCATAGTCTACCTCAAAGGGTTTGGTGAAATCTGGTAATTTGAGTACAGGTGCCCTACACATCAGAACCTTCATGGTCTCAAAAGCCTTCTATGCCTTACTTGTCCACTAAAACTTTCCTTTTTTGTACATTCTATGACAGGGGCCATTATGGAACTAAAGTTCTGTATGAATCTCCTGTAAAAAGAGGCTAAACAATGGAAAGACCTAACTTGAGTCACAATGGTGGGTGTGGGATAGTTTTTGATGGCCTGGACTTTGCTAGGGTCTACCTTGACGCCTGTCCTTCCTATGATGTATCCTAAGAAGCTCACATAAGGTGGTAAGAAGCTACATTTTTCAAGTTTCCCATATAATTTTTACAGCCTTATGATGTCAAACAATTGTTGCAAATGGCTCAGGTGTTCTTGCATTTCCTTACTGTATACTAGGATGTCATCTAAGTAAACCACTATAAATTTACCTAGGAAGGGTCTGAGCACTTCATTCATGAGTCTCGTGAAGGTGCTAGGGGCTACTGTAAGTCCAAAGGGCCTAACTAGCCACTCATATAGTCCATATTTTGTTTTAAATGTGATTTTCCACTCATGCCCCTCCGTCATCTTGATCTGATGGTATCCACTCCTTAGATCAATCTTGCTGAACCATTGGGCTCCAGCTAGCTCATCCAATAAATCATCTATCCTAGGAATGGGGAATCTGTATTTGATGGTGATGTTATTGACACTTCTGCTGTCAATACACATTCTCCAAGTTCCATCCTTTTTTGGAACTAACAAGGTGGGAACAGCACATGGACTTAAACTTTCTCTTACATAACCCCTTTGCATTAGCTCTTCCACTTGTCTTTATAGTTCTTTGCTCTCTATGGGGTTTGTTCTATATGCTGGTCTGTTGGGTAGAGTAGCCCCAGGAACTAGGTCAATTTGGTGCTCAATACCTCTAATAGGTGGTAATCCTATAGGTAAGTCATCAGGGAAGACATCCATGTATTGGTCCAATAAAGGTTTTAGCTGTTTTGGGATAGGTGTAGGTGTATTTACCTCCTTAGTGAACAGACAGTAGGCTGCCTGTTATGTCTTAAGGTCCCTAGTTAGCTCGTTCTTGGTGATCAGGTGAACTGATGTCTCACTAGGCTCAGGTGGTAGTGTTTTGTGTGGGGGTAAGGGAATCAGTTCCTTCCTCCTTCATTCCCTCATGCCTCAAGGTATAAGTATTAGTGTATCCATCATGAGTGGTCTTTTTGTCATATTGCCAGGGTCAACCTAGCAGCAGGTGGCATGCACTCATACTCAGAACATCATACATCACCTCATCTGTGTAAGTACCTAAAGAAAAACTGATTAGGCATTGTTTATTCACTGATTCACTTGACCTACTATCCAGCCATGTCATTTTATAAGGGTGTGGGTGGGGTTTAGTCCTAAGTAGTAGCTCACTAACCAAATCTTGGCTTACATAGTTAGATTCACTCCCCCCCATCAATTATTAAATCACACACTTTCTCTAAGACCCTACACTTAGTTTGAAATATATTCTCCCTCTGATCTACTTTTTTATCTACTAGGGTATTATGAAAACTCCTTCTAATGATCAAATTGTAGTGTTCTTCCTCAAGCATTACCCTATCCAGCTCTTCTTCTAATTCAGTACCTTCCCCTCCAAAAGTTTTCAATGCCCCATCCTCTCCAACCATATATGTCCCATCCTCATCTTCCTCTGTGGTATTAGGCCAGACTTCCTCTTCTTTGCCATTCCTGGACACTAAGATCACCTTAGCCGTTGTGTCCTGCCTAATATCATCCCACTCTCTCATAGTAAAGGCTTTTGCATTGGGACATTCATTTTTATAGTGTCCATGTCCATTATATTTGTAACAGACTATATCCTTAGGGGGCACACTAAGTTTAGTAGGGGGGTATCTATAGTTGTTGGCTACTTCCTTTCTGTTGCTATTTCCACTACTAAGATTACTGTTCCTTGGTGTAAATGTCCTTCCCATCTTTCTTGGGTGACTTATGCTAGAATTGGGTTTCTTGCCTTTGAGGTTCTTCTCCATGGACAAGGACAACAGCCCTGCTGAGTGCATGGTCAAGTCTTGCTGTAAAACTATTTTCCTTCAGATTTCCTCTTTCAATCCATCTATGAACCTTCCCACTCTCATCTCTTCATTTTCAGTCACATCACAAAGTACAGAGAGTTTTTTCCACTCTTGAATGTACTCCTGTACATTTCTGGTTCCCTGACTGAGTGTGCCTAATTGCACATACAGTTGCTCTTTGTAGGTAGGTTGTACATACTTCCATCTCATGTGTTTCTTAAGTTTCTCCCAAGTATTTATCCTGCCCCTCCCCTCCCTAAGCCTTTGTCTTTGACAACCTTCTAACCAGTTAGCAGCAATCCTGATCATTTTTACCCTAGCCAGTTTATATTGTTGGTCTGGGGGTGTTACTTTAAATTCAAAGTACTAGTCCATTCTACCTTCCCAGTCCAGATAATGTTCAAGTTCATTGGAGAACCCATCAAACTCAGGTATTTCAATATGAGGGTCTTGTCCTCATGGTTTCTCTCTGGGTGCACCAGTGGGTGTCTCTTAGGAAGGTTCTGATTGAACAGGCCTCCATTGGCCAAGTTCTGTACAAGCCTTTGCACAGTCTCTTCTAGGGCCTCAAATCTATCATTCATGTCCCCCATGTCTCACAGGAAGTTTAGGTAATGTATAACACAAGAAAAACCAATCAAGTATGCACTTTGCAGTTTCAAGAATGCAAGTAAAGACAAAAAAAGGACAAAATGAAATGGAAATGAAAATAACAGGACAAAATATCAATAAAATTTCAAGAGAAGTCACTCCCTGTTATTCAACAACAATGTAGAAATTTGTTTCCTCAAGTCTGACTTCTCCTAGAGCTGATTGATTCCAATTCTTGCAAGCAATGAACAATTTGCAGCCTGCTTCTTGATCTGTTTGTATGCTGTCCTAACCCTCTTCGAATCTGTGCTCTGATACCAAGTTGATGCAAAACCAAGCCTGATATGTGATCTTGGTAGTACAAAGATGCTGTTCCTTCCCTTAGTTGTCCCTTGTACTCAAAGGATCACCCTTGGTAACCTATTCTACGTGGTCTGATGTTAAGAAACTATCAAGAACTGCCTTCTTGATTTTCTGATGGTGGTGGTGGTCAGAGGAGGTTTGGCTTCACTCACCCGTCCTCAACTTTCCCTCAAACAATCCAAGGTTCACTCCCTTGAATCCTCAGAGTTCCTGGCCCTTTGGGTTGCTTCACTCACAATCCTTAGAAACCAAGAGAGATGTTTCACTCACACCTCTATAAAGACAGAAATACAATCTTCAAACAAAGACAAAACTTGTCTGAATATACCTCTTTGGATTTTATTGAAAAATGAGAATTGAGTTTTACAATGATATGCCTGCCCTTATATAGGCTTCTATAATTATGACGGTAACAAAGTTAGTTGGGCTAAGTGACTCATGTGCTATACATGTGCATGATTCAAAACTATACAAAGACAAAAAAATGACTAAGTCCTGCTGATGTTGCAAAACTGGCTGGCAGCCTTCCTTTAGGCATTCTTCTGGAGTTCCTCCTGTATGGTGAGGATGGTTCTTTGGCCTTGGGACGAAGGTCCATGTGCCAAGAATCCGTAATTGCCCTTGTTTGGCTCAGGTAGTCTCATGACTGGGTGCAAGGCCTTGCACAAGGTCAGCTATTTGCTGGTTTCTTCAGGTGTCCTGTCTCCAGTATCTTTGTTGTCTGTTTGGCTCTTGTAGGGTTGATTAGGGCTTTCCATGCTTCTTCCTTGATGGGTATCGAAAGCTAACCCTTTCCTAAGTCCATCCATGCCCATGGTACCCCCTCCCATGCCCTCATCATCATTTGGTGCAGGTGTTTCTCTGAATATACCTGTTAATTTTGAAGAATTTGGTATTCCTAGTCCTTGACTGTTTTGAGTGCTTGAAACTTGTTTTGTTTCAACTGCTCCGTCTTGGGAAACATTTGTCCCTAATTCTTCATCAGCGTTGTATAGTGTGAGGTCCCCTATGTTGAATATATTTGATATGTTATAATCTACTGGCAGCTGGACTTCATAGGCATTGTTACCAAACTTTTCTAGTATTAAGAAATGTCCTATGGCTCTTGGCATGAGTTTGTTTTTTCTCAGTTGTGGGAACCTTTCTTTTCTTCGATGGACCCAGACTAAGTCTCCTTTGTTGATAGTTTCCTTATGCTTCAGGTGCTTATCAGCTTTCTTTTTGTATCTCCTGTTTGCTGCTTCTATGTTATCATGCACTAGCTTATGCAGGTTTTTCATTTTTGTTATCATATCTACTGCCTCTTCTTGTTTCCTGTCAGTATTGCGCCAATCAATCAAGGACACAGGTAATAAGGGGTTAAATCCATATACGCACTAAAGGGTGAGTGTTTGGTACGGTGGCCTGACTAGGGGCCTTGTTAAATGCAAATCTGAATGACACAACTTTAGGTCCCAATCCCTAAGGTTTTTACTAACTAGTGCCCTAAGGAGAGTCCCTAATGTCCTTTTTGTGACTTCAGTCTGCCCATCTGTTTGAGGATGGTGGGCAGTACTGAATAACAGCTTTGTTTCCAATAACTTCCACAGAGTTTTCCAAAAATAACTCAGGAACTTGCTATCCCTATCAGACACTATGGTCCTTGGAACTCCATGCAGTCTAATTATTTCAGCAAAATATAATCTGGCTATATGCTGGGCATCATCACACTTTGTGCAAGCTACAAAATGGGCCATCTTAGAGAACATGTCCACTACCACCATGATGGAGTCCTTGGCCCTTCTGGTCCTGGGTAGGGCCATCATGAAGTCCATACTAATATGCTCCCATGGCATATGGGGTGTAGGCAATGGTAAGTATTCTCCCTTGTGGAAAGTGACCTTGGCCTTTTAGCAAGTTTCACATTTTAAGATGTATTTGCCTACTGTTCCCAGCATTTTAGGCCAATAGAAGTGTTTTGCTAACATATCAAGAGTCTTCTGTATTCTCAAGTATCCACCTAAACATCCCTGATGTGTTTCTTTAACTAGCAGGTTTCTTAAAGGGGTCTTGGGTATGCATAGTTGATTCCCCTTGAACAGGAAACACTGTTGGGTGCAGAACAGGCCTTGAGGTGCTGTCTCACATTGACTGTATAGGTCTGCAAAGTCAGGGCAGCCTTTGTATTGTTCTTTGATGATTTCAAACCCTAAAATCCTGGCTCCTAGTATGCCTAACAGGTTGTACTTCCTACTCAAGTTATCTGCAATTATGTTGGTCTTGCCTGTTTTATGTTTGGCTATAAAGTCAAATGTCTACATGAATTCCACCCATCTTGCATGGTTTCGAGCTAGTTTTTTTGTTGGCTATATATGCGCTTTAATGACTCATGGTCTTTGTGTAGCACAAAGGGTTGTATTTTCAGGTAGTGTGACCAATGTTCAAGAGCTCTTATGACAACATAGAATTCCTTGTCATAGGTAGAGTAGTTTTATCTGCTCTTATTAAGTCTCTCACTGAAAAAGGCAATGGGACTGTCCTCTTACACTAACACTACTCCAATCCCAGTCCTACAAGCATCACAGTCTACCTCAAAGGGTTTGGTGAAATCTGGTAATTTGAGTACAGGTGCCCTACACATCAGATCCTTCATGGTCTCAAAAGCCTTCTGTGCCTCACTTGTTCACTAAAACTTTCCCTTTTTTGTACATTCTGTGACAGGGGCCATTATAGAACTAAAGTTCTGCATAAATCTCTTGTAAAAGGAGGCTAAACCATGGAAAGACCTAACTTGAGTCACAGTGGTGGGTGTGGGCCAGTCTTTGATGGCCTGAACTTTGCTAGGGTCAACCTTGACACCTGTCCTTCCTATAATGTATCCTAAGAAGCTCACTTCAGGTAGTAAGAAGCTACATTTTTCAAGTTTACCATATAATTTCTGCTACCTTAGGATGTCAAACAGTTGTTGCAAATGGCTCAGGTGTTCTTGCATTTCCTTAACGTATACTAGGATGTCATCTAAGTAAACCACTATAAATTTACCTAGGAAGGGTCTGAGCACTTCATTCACGAGCCTCGTGAAGGTGCTAGGGTTCCTATCAGTGCAAAGGGCATAACTAGCCACTCATGTAGTCCATATTTTGTTTTAAATGTTGTTTTCCACTCATCTTGATCTGATGGTATCCATTCCTCAGATCAATCTTGCTGAACCACTAGGCTCCAACTAGCTCATCCAATAAATCATCTATCCTAGGAATGAGGAATCTGTATTTGATGGTGATGTTATTGACACTCCTGCTGTCAATACACATTCTCCAAGTTCCATCCTTTGTTGGAACTAACAAAGTGGGAACAGCACATGGACTTAAATTTTCTCTAACATAACCCCTTTGCATTAGCTCTTCCACCTGTCTCTGTAGTTCTTTGGTCTCTATGGAGTTTGTTCTATATGATTGTCTGTTAGGTAGAGTAGCCCCAGGAACTAGGTCAATTTGGTGATCAATACCTCTAATAGATGATAATCCGATAGGTAAGTCATCAGGGAAGACATGGTATTGGTCCACTAAAGGTTTTAGCTGTTTTGGGATAGGTGTAGGTGTATTTACCTTCTTAGTGAACAGACAGTAGGTTGTCTGTTGTGTCTTAAGGTCCCTAGTTATCTCCTTCCTGGTGATCAGGTGAACTGGTGTCTTACTAGGCTTAGGTGGTAGTGTTTTGTGTGGGGGTAGGGGAATCAGTTCCTTCCTCATTCCCTCATGCCTCAAGGTATAAGTATTAGTGTATCCATCATGAGTGGTCTTTTTGTCATACTGCCAGGGTCTACCTAGCAGCAGGTGGCATGCACTCATACTCAGAACATCACACATCACCTCATCTGTGTAAGTACCTATACAAAAACTGATTAGGCATTGTTTATTCAGTGATTCACTTGACCTACTATCCAGCCATTTCATTTTATAAGGTTGTGGGTGGGGTTTAATCCTAAGTTGTAGCTCACTAACCAAATCTTGGCTTACACAGTTAGATTCACTCCCCCCATCAATTATTAAATCACACACTTTCACCTTAACCCTACACTTACTCTGAAATATATTCTCTCTCTGATCTGATTTTTTATCTAGTAGGGTATTATGAAAACTCCTTCTAATGATCAAATTGTAGTGTTCTTCCTCAGGCATTACCCTATCCAGCTCTTCTTCTAATTCAGTACCTTCCCCTCCAAAAGTTTTCAATGCCCCATCCTCTCCAACCATATATGTCCCATCCTCATCTTCCTATGTGGTATTAGGCCCGACTTCCTCTTCTTTGCCATTCCTGGACACTAAGACCACCTTAGCCCTTTTATCCTGCCTAATATCATCCCACTCTCTCATAGTAAAGGCTTTTGCATTGGGACATTCATTTTTATAGTGTCCATGTCCATTACATTTGTAACAGACTATATCCTTAGGGGGCACACTAGGTTTAGTAGGGGGTTTCTAGAGTTGTTGGCTACTTCCTTTCTGTTGCTATTTCCAATGCTAAGATTACTGTTCCTAGGTGTAAATGTCCTTCCCATCTTGCTTGGGTGACTTATGCTAGAATTGGGTTTCTTGCCTTTGAGGTTCTTCTCAATGGACAAGGACAACAGCCCTGCTGAGTGCATGGTCAAGTCTTGCTGTAAAACTATTTCCTTCTGATTTCCTCTTTCAGTCCAGCTATGAACCTTTCCACTCTCATCTATTCATTTTCAGTCACATCACAAAGTACTGAGAGTGTTTCCCACTCTTGAATGTACTTCTGTATATTCCTGGTTCCCTCACTAAGTGTGCATTGCACATACAGTTGCTGTCTGTAGGTAGGTGGTACATACTTCCATCTCATATGTTTCTTAAGTTTCTCCCAGGTATTTATCCTCCCCCCCCATCCCTGAGCCTTTGCCTTTGACAACCATCTAACCAGGTAGCAGCAATCTTAATCATTTTTATCCTAGCCAGTTTATATTGTTGGTCTGGGGTGTTGCTTTAAATTCAAAGTACTGGTCCATTCTACCTTCCCAGTCCAGATAATGTTCAGGTTCATGGGAGAACCCATCAAACTCAAGTATTTCAATTCTGAGGGTCTTGTCCTCATGGTTTCTCTGTGGGTGCACCAGTGGGTGTCTCTTAGGAGAGTTCTGATTGAACAAGCCTACATTGGCCAAGTTCTGTACAAGCCTTTGCACAGTCTCTTCTAGGGCCTCAAATCTATCATTCATGTCCCCCATGTCTCACAGGAAGTATAGGTAATGTATAACAGAAGAAAAACCAATCAAGAATGCACTTTCCAATTTTAAGAATGCAAGTAAAGACAAAACAGGACAAAATGAAATGCAAATGAAAATAAAAGGACAAAATAACAATAAAATTTCAAGAGAAGTCACTCCCTGTTATTCAACAGCAATGTAGAGATTTGTTTCCTCATGTTTGACTCCTCCTAGAGCTGATTGATTCCAATTCTTGCAGGCACAGAACAATTTGCAGCCTGCTTCTTTATCTGTTTGTATGCTCTCCTAACCCTCTTCGAATCTGTGCTCTGTTACCAAGTTGATGCAAAACCAAGCCTTATATGTGATCTTGGTAGTTCAAAGATGTTGTTCCTTCCCTTAGTTGTCCCTTTTACTCAAAGGATCACCTTTGGTAACCTATTCTAGGTGGTCTGATGGTCAGAAAATATCAAGAACTGCCTTCTTGATTTTCTGATGGTGGTGGTGGTCAAAAGAGGTTTGGCTTCACTCACTAGTCCTCAACTTTCCCTCAAACAATCCAAGGTTCACTCCCTTGAATCCTCTGAGTTCCTGGCACTTTGGGTGGCTTCACTCACAATCCTTAGAAACCAAGAGAGATGTTTCACTCACACCTCTATGAAGACAGAATTACAATGTTCAAACAAAGACAAAACTTGTCTGAATTTACCTCTTTGGATTTTTATTGAAAAATGAGAATTGAGTTTTACAATGATAAGCCTGCCCTTATAAAGGCTTCTACAATTATAACGGTCACAAAGTTAGTTAGGCTAAGTGGCTCACGTGCTCTACATGTGCAAGATTCAAAACTATAGAAAGACAGAAAAATGACTAAGTCTTGCTGCTGTTGCAAAACTGCATGGCAGCCTTCCTTTAGGCATTCTTCTGGAGTTCCTCCTGTATGGTGAGGATGGTTCTTTGGCCTTGGCACGAAAGTCCATGTTTGGCTCTTGTAGGGTTGATAAGGGCTTTCCATGCTTCTTCCTTGATGGGTATGGGAAGCTAACCCTTTCCTAAGTCCATCCATGCCCATAAGACCCCCTCCCATGCCCTCATCATCATTTGGTGCAGGTGTTTCTATGAAAATACCTGTGAATTTTGAAGAAATTGGTATTCCCAGTCCTTGGCTGTTTTGAGTGCTTGAAACTTGTTTTGTTTCACTGTGCCTGAATCAGGGAACCACTTAGCCCAAGGAGCCTGCAAATGGCATCGCATTACATGGACCTACCTGGCTTGGGGCTCGAACCACCCTACACATCCATCACCTTGAGCCAGGACCCAGCTGAAGGTAGCCTATCAGCAAGATTTGAGGAAGCATTAATTTTGCTAAGTATATCCTTCTGTTTTGTTGGGTTTAATAAAGGCACGTGATATAACACGTGCCCCTTAAAAGGCTACACCCTATTGTACCATATGGATGTTATTTTTGTTACTCCTAATTCTATGTAAGGAGACTAGAGGTGTTCAATGGGGCGGGTCGACCCAACGGGTCAAGGGTCGGGTCACATTTTAATGGGTCATTAGCGGGTCGGGTCAATAATGGGGCGGGTCATTAACGGGCCTTTGTGTAAAGGGTCGGGCCGGGCCGGGTCGGAAAATTATAAAAAATAATTGTAGAAAAAAAATTACCACTTTTTAAAAAAAAAATTAATTGTAATTATTATATACATAAGTGGATCGACCCAACGGGCCATAAAGAATAATAAAAAAAGCTATTTTATGGACTTTTTAAAAAAGGGTCAAAGCGGGTCGAATTTAAATGGGCTTGACCCGGCCCGGCCCGTTTATCATTTGACATGACCCGCCCCCGCCCCGGCCCATTTAAATTTTGACCCGACCCGCCCCGACCCGGCCCGTTGAACACCTCTAAAGGAGACCCTTGTACAAATCAAAACCCAGTTTCTGATGTTTAATAAAATTTTACAATCTTTGTTTCACAAAGTTAAGTTGTATCTTTCAATTCTATTGCGGAGAGAGTGAGTTTTTGAGTGAAGCAACCTTCTGATTTCAGTCTATCCTATTCAAGAACCTTGGTGAGTGAAGCCTAGGCTATTGAAGGAGGGCAGTGCCTGCACAATCAAGGGAGATTGCAAGGGTATTAGTCCAAGATTAAAGCATGCTGATCATATCAGATTCTTGGTTTCTTGCTTGTTCCAATCCTGTTGCCTTCATAGTCAACAAACCCCCTTGAAGGGTGTAAGTTTGTTGCAACTTGTTATCAGAGGAAGGTCTTGGATCAAGCAGTGGCTACGTGGAGTTTTACACCAGTCCATTTGCAACAGAAGAACAACACTAGGTGTGTATTGTTTCCTTTTCTTTGTGATTTCAAATTCTGTTCGTTGTGATCTCTGCATTGGCTGTGTATGACCTTTAATTCTCCTTGCCATCTGTCTAATAGACTTTCGTGTTTAGAAAGTTATCCCCGAACCTTTCTTGAGGGTAAAAACAAGAAAGAAGTGGAATCTTGATTAGTTTCTGTGGTTTTACCTTTGACCATGAGCACAGACCCTTTTGACATGGAGGCTAAATTGCATGCCCTTACTGAAGTAGTAGAACAATTTCCCTGACCATTAACAATTAAGGCCTACTGACCCAACCCAAGCCTAGCACAGGTCATATTGACAAGTACATGAACATAGATGTCCCTGATTTTGAAGGCACCACTGGAAACCCTGATGACTATGTGGATTGGGTAAACAGCCTAGAGAGATACTTTGATTTCAAAGAAACTCCTGAGGATCAAAAGTTTAGGTTAGGCAAGGTTAAATTGACAAAACTCTCTGCCAGTTGGTTAGAGGGGATACAGAAGCAAAGGAAAAGGGAAGTTAGACCTAAGATTAATTCATGGGAAAAGCTTAAAAAAACACCTTAGGAGGAAGTATGTGCCTTCTACTTACAAACAACAACTCTTTGTGAAATGGGGTAATTTGAGGCAAGGTAACATGTCTGTTGCTGATTACATCCAAGAAAGGGAGAGGCTAGCTATTCTTTGTGACATAAATGAGCCTGAGGACATGAAAATTGGAAAGGTTTTTAGGAGGGTTAAGGGATGAGTTCAGGGAGAAACTAGAACCCATTCAGAATCTAACCTATGATGGGGCTTGCAATAGTGCTCTCATCTTTGAGAAACATGCAAGGTCCAAGGCACAACAAGGCTTTAGAGGACTAAGACCACCAACCACCAAGAACAACCCTGTAAGTAGTGTCAGGAACACCAAAACAGACCCTAGTCCTTCAATTAAGGCCAAGAACACCACTACTAGCAAGGATGTCATTTGCTTCAAATGCCATGGAGATGGACACTACAAGAAAGAGTGTCCCAATGCCAGAGCATTCACCCAAAGGGAATGGTCTGAGATTAACAGCAGGATAGGACCTAGGGCTATGTTAGTGTCCATGGATGGAAAGGAAGAGTTAGTGCTACCACCCACCCCAGCAAGATAGGACCTAGGGCTATGTTAGTGTCCTAGGAAAAATGGAATTAGCTGGACCAGACTTGTTAGAGGATGAGGATATTGAACAAGTGTACCCTGAGGAGGAAGCCCATGGACTGCTAATTAGAAGAAACTTCCATTCCACTCCTAAGACTGAGAAGGTTAGTGAAAGGGAGAACATCTTTCAGACTAAATGTAGTAGTGACCTTTGTGACTTAATCATTGATAGTGGCAGTGAATCAAATTGTGTAAGCAAAGACTTCGAAAGAGACTAGGCCTGACCACTAAACCCCATCCTAGGCCTTATAAGTTGAGGTGGCTAGATGAACATACATGGAACTATGTTAAGAAACAATATCTGGTGCAGTTTAAGATAGGGACATATGAGGATCAGGTTCTTTGTGATGTGTTAAGTATGGATGCTTGCCACATTCTCTTGGGAAGACCATGGCAACATGATAGAGGGACTAAGCATGATGGAGTGACTAATGTGTATATTCTCAAGCATGAAGGTAGATTAAAGGAACTAGTTCCCTTTCCCCCTTACAGAATTGTACCTACACCTAAAAACAAACCACCTGTGCACCTCATCAGTAAGAAGGGTTGTTTGAAAGAAATGAAAGTTGGTACCCCTGTGTTAATTTTGTTTACCAAGGAAATAAAGGAGGATAGCACCCATTCACACCCTAGACTAAACAAACTGTTGAGGGAATTTCAGGATGTCTTCCCTGCAAAACTACCCCTAGGACTACCCCCAATCAGAGGGATAAAGCACCTTATAGATCTCATACCAGGGGCCCCCTTGCCCAACAAACCAGCTTATAGAGCCAACCCTAAGGAGACACAAGAGCTGCAGAGGCAGGTTGAGGACCTAATGAGGAGCGGCTATGTAACTGAGAGCCTGAGTCCCTATGCAGTACCCACCCTGTTGGTTCCAAAGAAAGATGGAACCTGGAGGATGTGTATTGACTCAAGAAGTGTAAATAACATCAGAGTGAAATACAAGTTTCCAATCCCTAGGTTAGATGATCTGTTGGATGAGTTAAGTGGAGCTGAGTGGTTCAGCAAATTAGACCTTAGAAGTGGCTACCATCAAATCAGGATGAAAGAGCGGGATGAATGGAAGACTGCTTTTAATACCAAGTATGGACTCTATGAGTGGTTGGTCATGCCTTATTGATTGACTGGTGCCCCCACCACCTTTATGAGACTAATGATTGAGGTTCTCAGGCCTTGTTTAGGTAGGTGTGTAGTAGTTTATCTAGATGACATCTTAATTTACAGCCAAAGTGAGGACCTACACTTAGCTCACCTTAAGGAAGTATTCATGATTCTCAGGAAACAAAGGCTCTTTGGCAACTTAGAGAAATGTGCATTCATGTTACAGGAAATAAGTTTCTTAGGTTTCATTGTAGGTAAGGAGAGTGTCAAGGTTGATCCTGCAAAGATAGAAGCCATTAAGTCATGGCCTGTACCTACTAGTGTCACTCAAGTAAGGTCCTTCCATGGCCTTGCTTCATTTTACCGGAGATTTATTAGGAATTTCAGTACCATTATAGAACCCCTCACTGAATGCACCAAGTCCACTACCCTGACCTGGACTCCTGAGGCATAATAGGCCTTTGAGAGAATCAAGCAAGAAATGTGTGAGGCACTAATACTAAGGTTACTTGACTTCTCCAAACCATTTGAGGTGGAGTGTGATGCCAGTGGCAAGGGCATAGGAGTTGTCTTATTGCAAGAAGGCAAGCCAATAGCATAATTCAGTGAGAAACTTAGTCGAAGCAAGCTCAATTATTCTACTTATGATAAGGAATTCTAAGCCATAGTTAGGGCCTTAGAAAACTAGAACCATTACCTAAAAGTGCATCCCTTTGTCCTATATTCTGACCATGAATCTCTGAAACACATTAATGGGCGGCAGAAGAAACTTAACACTAGGCATGCAAAGTGGGTTGAATTCTTACAATCCTTCACCGTTTCTTCTAAATATAAGGCAGGCAAGGCAAACATTATTGCTGATACTCTAAGTAGAAGGAGCCACCTCTTAGCTCTATTAGAGACCAAGGTCTTGGGGTTTGAGATGATCAAAGACCTCTATGAGACTGACCCTGACCTAGGAGACCTGTATAAGAGGTGTCAAAAGGAACCACAGGGCCAGTTCTATGTTTAGAAGGGGTTCCTCTTCAAAGATAATAGATTGTGCATCCCAAAATCACCCATGAGATATGTGTTAGTTAAGGAAGTACATAAGGGAACCTTGGGGGGTCATTTTGGCATCCAAAAGATCTTGGACATGTTGGCTCAGAACTTTTTTTGGCCTCAAATGTTAGGGACGGTTGGCATGTTTGTTTTGAGATGTGAAGCGTGCATAAAGGCCAAGCTGACCTTCCACAGGGGAGAATACAAGCCCTTACCAGTAGCATCTAGGCCCTGGGAGCATCTCAGTATGGACTTCATTGTAGCTTTACCAAGAACAAAGAGGGGTAAGGATGCAATAATGGTGGTTGTGGACAAATTTTCCAAAATAGGACACTTTGTTGCATGTCACAAGACTGACGATGCCAAGCATGTTGCACAGCTGTATTTTTCAGAAATAGTTAGGCTTCATGGCATACCTAGGTCCATAGTCTCAGATATAGACAGTAAGTTCCTAAGTGTTTTTTGGTCTACTTTGTGGAAATTGTTGGGAACTAAGTTAATGTTTAGCACCTCACACCATCCCCAAACAGATGGTCAAACTGAGATGACCAACAAAACATTAGGCACCCTTCTAAGAACCCTAGTCAAAAAAACTTAAAGGAATAGGACCTGAAACTTGGCCATGCTAAGTTTGCCTTTAACAGAAGTCCTAGCAATGCCACTCATATATCACCCTTTGAATGTGTTTATGGTGTCAACCCTTTACCACCCACTGCTTTGATTAATTTTCCAGGACAAGGGAGGCTAAGGAACAGGCAGAAGCATTACTCAAGATCCATGAGCTGGTGAAGCACAACATTGAAAGAGCCAACTCCATGTACAAATCAAAGGCAGATAAGGCTGTTCAGATAAGGAAGTTGTTCCAAACAGGAGACTAAGTATGGGTGCACCTTAGGAAAGAAAGATTCCCCAAACTAAGACAAAATAAACTCATGCCTAGAGCTGCTGGTCCCTATCAGATAACAAGCAAAGTAGGGGATAATGCCTATGTGGTGGACATGAATTCACCACACCTTTAACATAGGGGATCTAGCTCCTTATCACAACAATGAAGAATAGGGGTCAATTCTTTTTGAAGAAGGAGAGGATGCGCCAAGCATAGGTGCAGAACCATCCTTGAAATCATCACCATCTACAATTCAGCCAGGCCAAGGGAACCAAGCACAACCAGACTTAGCACCTGCACCAAACTTCAGGGTGTTGAGTAAAAGGAAGGGTGAGGATGGCTGCAAGGCTAAGGGGACCTTAGAGTCAGGGTCCAACCAAGAAAGGGCCCAAGGAAGGCATTTAGACCAAGATTCAGCAACAAAACCCTTCACAGATACAGAACAGTCCTCACAAACTAAAGAGGCTGACTAGCAGACCTTGATGACTAGACTGAGCCTGAACCAGGGAACCACTAAGCCCAAGGAGCCTTGAAATGGCATCTCACCACATGGACCTAGTTGGCTGGGGGCTCGAACCACCCTACACATCCATCACCTGGAGCCAGGACCCAGCTGAAGGTAGCCTGTCATCAAGATTTGAGGAAGCATTAATTTGGCTAAGTACAGCCTTCTGTTTTGGTGTAAAGCCTTCTATTTTGTTGGGTTTAATAAAGGCACGTGATATAGCACGTGCCCCTTAAAAAGCTACACCCTATTGTACCACATGGCTGTTATTTTAGTTACTCCTAGTTCTATATAAGGAGACCCTTGTACAAATCAAAACCCACTTTCTGATTTTTAATAAAATTTTACAATCTTTGTTTCAAAAAGTTAGAATTGTAGCTTTCAATTCTATTGCTGAGAGAGAGAGTTTGTGAGTGAAGCAACCTCTAGATTTCAGTCTTTTCTATTCAAGAACCTTGGTGAGTGAAGCCTAGGCTATTGAAGGAGGGCAGTGCCTGCACAATCAAGGGAGATTGCAAGGGTATTAGTCCAAGATCAGAGCATTCTGATCATATCCAATTCTTGGTTTCTTGCTTGTTCCAATCTTGTTGCCTTCATAGTCAACAAACACCCTTGAAGGGTGTATGTTTGTTGCAGGCTGCCAGACAGATTGAGCAGCAGGATATAAGACTTAGTCATTTTTTTGTTTTGTTTTAAATTTTGCCCTTGCACATGTATGGCACGTGAACCATTTAAAATGTAGCTAGTATTTTTGAACGTTTGAAGCCTATATAAAGGCATGCTCTCTCATGTAAAAATCAGTTTGGATAATCAATAAAATTCAGAGGTATTTTTCAAACCAAGTGTCATTTTGAAGATTGTGTCTTCTTAGAGGTTTGAGTGAAGCATCTCCCCTGGTTTCTTGGGATTGTGAGTGAAGCAATTCAAGGGTATCAGGAACTCAAAGGAAACAAGGGAGTGAACCTTGATTCATTTGAGGGAAAGGTGAGGATTGGTGAGTGAAGCCAAAACCCCATCTGACAAGCAACATCATCAGAAACTCAAGAATCTGATTCTTGAAGTTTTTGTCATCGGCTTCACCTAGTCTTGCGTGGTGAGGGTGACCACAAAGCTTAGAGAGGAGGTACTAGGCCAAACCAGAATCTTGAGGGTACCAAGATCACGGAACCATCATTTGTTGGACCAGTCAGAAAAGGAGCCAGCCTACACAGACCCATCAAGCAACCCCAGTCATCAGGTTTTCAGGCCAATCTTGGTTTTCAGACTGACTAGCAAGGCACCTATTGATTTCTGTCTAGGGCCTGAATCAGAGCTTGGTTAGGGATTAAGGCACCCAACCTCCCCATTACAAGTCTAAGGCCACATACTAGGCCTGGGTTTGTATCACCAAACCCATGACATTGAAAACAAACCACATTCTTGTTGGTTTTACCCTTGGTGTTCTCTATTGTAGGATTAGTATTAGTAGGGTTCGAGGGTGTAGAGGAGAGCTTCTGGCTACTGGTTATGCCCCTACTATAGCTGGTGTTGCTGTTTTGTATCCCTGTTTCAAACTGAAGAACGCTGATAGCCCCTCATATACTTCGAAATTATCACTTTGAAGCACACGATTCATTTCTCATAATCAAATAACTTGAACCTCAAATTAGAAAATGTCCTTGATCGCTTTCAACTTTTAACGTTTAATAACTTATAGCTCAATTATTATCGCTTGCCTTTAACTCATAATACGTTCATATCCACCTTTAATACATGATCCTTAACACTTAAAGTTTCAAACTGATCTTTTCCAAATAGCTTCCATACTCTTGACATTCAATTTCATACGATTCTTAACCTTCATTCTAAACATCCAGTTCTCCATTAATACAATTTTACACAACTGAGCCGATTCAACTTTTATCTTTTAATGTCTCATCCATTCATGGTTTAAACAAACACTTTTGTTCCCCTAATCATTAGAGTTTCGATCACATCAACACAATTAGCTTCCATACAGTTAACTTCTAATCAAATATTCATTTTTCATAAGTACAATTTAAGTTCAAATATTTTCATACATGTAATTCAAGGCTCCCATAACTTTTAATTAATTCTCTTTTTTTTGTTTTTTTTTTTTTGACGTATGAACTTCAACTCAACCATGAATAAGGCTTGACATAATTTGAACCATTCAAGCATTTTTATTCTCAAAGTTATCCTTTCACATCGTAAATTATTTTAGAATATTCTCTATCATATATTTACATTTATCTCAATACATATAGAATGCTCAATAGGTTTACCGCAATATAAACTTTACGACATTCCTATTCTTATTAACCCTTGTTTAATATTATTTTTTTGCAACTTCCCTTAATTGAAATTCTCATCTAAATATCATAGTGTTGAACATGTCGCAAATATTTTTTTCTACATTCTTCATTCCTTGATTGATTTTCAATCTTTATACACAATTAACTTATAACTTTCAATATTCCCAAAATGCTTCTTTTGAGTTCTTTGCATAGAATCTTTCTTGCACAACGTCATTGCAATTCTCGATAAGCCTGGTCCTCGACTCCTTAAGCCATTTATCCGAGTATATATAATATATTTTGTAAAACAATTTCAAGAATACTTAATTCGAATATATATTTCAAGTTGAAGTTTTAAGCTCCTTTAAAAACAATTTATCTTTTAAATAAGACATATATACAATCACACAAAATTTCAAATAAGATTAATTAAATCCACCAATCAAGATTCAAATGTAAAATTCCCAACTAATTAACTTTAATATGCTTTAAAACTCCATTCACCAAACTTCAAAGTTCCAAATTCATAAACCAGACTTAGCTCTTTTCCTTTGGCATGACTCTTACTAAAAGAGGATTCACCACACATAAGGAAACTTTAAGATTTTCTTAGCACATAAGCACATTACACATCACACATATAACACATAGTCACATTCATAACCTCTGATTCTCATAGGTAACACCCTAAGACTCGACAACCGCGCTCGCTCGGGTTTTCGAAATTCATTTATAAAAAAACATTTTGTACTCGAATATGAGGATTCGAGTACTCCAGAAACAACAAGGCTCTGATACCAATTGAAACAGCCCAAACTAGTGAAACAGTATAATAATATTGTCCACTAAACACAGCGGAAGACTTACAGATGTTTGGACTGAATCTGACCTATAATCCGATGATCATAGCAAACCAATATCAGAGTCAACGAAAACTTTTTACAAACTTAACTTAAATTTTATTATATATAAAATATATCTAAAACTTTAAAGTCTTAATTTACAATACCAAAATGAGAAAACGTTTACATAACCAGAAGTCAAAAGCGAGTGATGATAAAATAGAAATACTTGCCACGTACGTAACACATAATACTTATAGGCTTCGTCTCCACAGCAGAGCTAACCTGAAAATGGATCTACCCCCGTAAGGGATAGGCCCCATCAAAGACTATCAACAATTGAATTGTTGAGTAATGCAACAAACAATGCAACATTTAAATAAGAAAATCATTTGAAAGTAAATATTTTAATCCTTTGCTCATTTAGGTAAATCCGCTTTTAAATCAAATTCTTTCAATCAACTTTTATTTGGCGACACAGAAAAACTATATTACATCACAATCTAATATTTAACGTTAAAGAACACATTCTTTAATAAACAAATACGGCTAAGAACTACGTAAGTTCAAAGCTAACATTTTGAGGTAAATTCCTCACAAAGACATAATATTTGTCAAAGCATCAAAACAATACTTAAGACAATATTTTAAAACATAATAAAAAATTATACGGAAACAGGGAATATTTAGTGACCGCCAGAAGTAGGCTTGATCTAACATTCTGGTAAACGGGTGATCGTCATCACCTAAACGGCTCTTGCAAGAACTAAACGGGATCGGGGGCTCGAAACCGATCCTAAAAGGTACCTGGAATCAAGCTCTAGGGTTTTCACACAAAACCGGATACAAAGTATCCGTTGTCGAATTCCCAAAACGAAAAACATTTATAATGACTAATACTTTATACAAAACTTTAAGTAAAACATGCTTTTGTTTTATCTTTAAAAACAATGATAACACGGTAAATTTCATTAAAATCATTTTACAAAGCTAATAGTATCATTAATTACATAAACAAAATGATAAATAATTAGTTAGAATGCTAAAAGATTCAGCCTCAACCCTGAAGGAGTTTAACCAATATTTAAACAAATCCCAAATACCAAACTTATATCATAATCCAAATAACATCAACTAACCATATAAGAAACTAAAACACATCAAAACCAATCTATAAAACCCAAATCCAAGAATTCGTCACTAAACTGAAGTAAGCAAACCTATTATAAGTTTAAAGATCAATATCAAGTTAATAATAAAGTTCACACACTTACCCAAGCATATCCAAGCCTAGTGGAATCATTACACTCTTGTAACCACTTGTATGAAGACACATGCTCACTCAAAGGCTTATAAATAAAATTATAATCAATAGTTTTCAGAAATTCAAATTGGATGATAAACTAGACTTCCATACGGTCGTAAAGACTGTAAATATGCCTAAATCCGATTCCGGACGAAGAAGATATCGCGTTTACAAAACAGGGTAGAAAGCTGCCAGCTACTGACTTCAGCAGCATAAGTTGCTCGTTCGAGCACTCGATGTGCTCGTTCGAGCACAATCTTCCAGAATCTACTGTCCACTTCTAATTTAGTTACTGACTTCAACAATATAAAGTGCTCGTTCGAGCAATTCATATGCTCGTTCGAGCACAACCCAGAAACTCAACGCCACAAATCCAAACGCAATTTCGACACCACAAACACTTCTAATCCAACCTATAACAACAATCAAACTCAACAAATACCACATTAATCTACCTAAGCCAAACCATGAAAATCACATAAGTTCAAAACAACATGAAATTCTCAATTCTCAAGTTATAACAAGATCAACTTAAATTAAAAGCTTAGATGAACAAACTTAATTTACTTAAAATCAAGTTGTAAAACAACTTTAAAACACTTTAAATGAATCATTGAATTGTGTCTTACCACTAAATAGATAATTCACCATGAAAAGCTTGAGAAACCATGAAAACACCATTGTTAACATAAGAAAGCTTCATGCATGTAGTTCAAACACCATGGATGACTAATCTTCAACCTTGGACAGCTCCAACACCCCACACATGAACTCTAGATTCTCAAATCATCATCAAATCAAAAATTTGATCACAACTCTATACTCAAACAAGCTCTAACATCAAATACAATCCGATTAGGTCAACTTCCATTAGTCTTCATACTCCCTATAAATTTTGTAGAGATTGAAATGAAACTTCAAGAAGCTTGCTATGAGATAGGGGTTTCCTATAGTAAAAAGATACTACTAAGCTCTTGAGGATTTCTGAAATTATGAGAGAAAGAAGATGGAATTCAGATTTTTAAGTTGCTTGCTCACTTGGGCAAAATGAATTTCATCATTGTTGCTTTGCTTGTTCTTTTGGAGTAGGAAAATTTCTGATTTTGGGTTTACTTATACACTATGATAAGGATCCAATTCAGAAATTTGGCTTTAGGAGTGTGGGGAATGATTACACATGTATAAGAAGGAAGAAAGGGGTGGAGTGTTGGGTGAGTATGGATTGAGGGGGCATCACTTACCCATTCAACAAGCTTAAGGTGTATAAAAAAAATACTCAAACTTTTGTCGTATAATTTATTTTGTCCCCAAACATAATAAAACTGATATCCAAATATAATATTAAATTATACTTAGTCCCAATAAAATAACACAATATAATATCCCAAATTTACTTAATTAATTACAATTAATTAAGCCGCTAAAATTAGGGCTATTTCATTCTCCCCAACTTAAAAGGATTTCGTCCCGAAATCAAGACAATGCTCATCTCAGCTTCACAAATACTTAGGGTCTCCCCAACTTAAGTTAAACTTCAACTACATAAACCTAACTTCACGGGTTTTTCTTCAAGTCTCGGCGATCATTCAAGTTTAAAATAAAAAACAAAAATAAAATAAAAATAAAATTTTTCATAGTGTACGAAAATTTTGATACAGTTTCCCTTCGAATAATGACTATTCAAAATTACATTTTCAAAATCAAATTCGTTTTTTAAATCAAGCTAACTTACTAAATCAGTTTCAACTCATTTACTTGAACACATAATTAAATATAGTTTTAACCAAATGTTAACTATTTTAACTTTAAAATTTATATCTATACAATATATTCTTTATAAAATAAATTTTTTTCTTGAAAATGATAACAAGTAAAATAGTCTGTTCATATTATTATAATATAATAAAAATATTACTCGGATGAACTTACACAAAATCCCATATTAACTTCTACGTTATACTCGAATACTCGTTTTAATCAATAATTCAACCTTTTTATATCCTCAATTTGAAAAACTGATTTCCTAATTTACTTGATTTTCCCAAGCGACAACAAAACTTTACTTAAGAACGCTGATAGCCCCTGATATACTTCGAAATTATCACTTTGAAGCACACGATTCATTTCTCATAATCAAATAACTTGAACCTCAAATTAGAAAATGTCCTTGATCGCTTTCAACTTTTAACGTTTAATAACTTATAGCTCAATTATTATCGCTTGCCTTTAACTCATAATACGTTCATATCCACCTTTAATACATGATCCTTAACACTTAAAGTTTCAAACTGATCTTTTCCAAATAGCTTCCATACTCTTGACATTCAATTTCATACAATTCTTAACCTTCATTCTAAACATCCTGTTCTCCATTAATACAATTTTACACAACTGAGCCGATTCAACTTTTATCTTTTAATGTCTCATCCATTCATGGTTTAAACAAACACTTTTGTTCCCTTAATCATTAGAGTTTCGATCACATCAACACAATTAACTTCCATACAGTTAACTTCTAATCAAATATTCATTTTTCATAAGTACAATTTAACTTCAAATATTTTCATACATGTAATTCAAGGCTCCCATAACTTTTAATTAATTCTGTTTTTTTTGTTTTTTTTTTTGACGTATGAACTTCAACTCAACCATGAATAAGGCTTGACATAATTTGAACCATTCAAGCAATTTTATTCTCAAAGTTATCCTTTCACATCGTAAATCATTTTAGAATATTCTCCATCATATATTTACATTTATCTCAATACATATAGAATGCTCAATAGGTTTATCGCAATATAAACTTTACGACATTCCTATTCTTATTAACCCTTGTTTAATATTTTTTTTTTTGCAACTTCCCTTAATTGAAATTCTCATCTAAATATCATAGTGTTGAACATGTCACAAATATTTTTTTCTACATTCTTTATTCCTTGATTGATTTTCAATCTTTATACACAATTAACTTATAACTTTCAATATTCCCAAAATGCTTCTTTTGAGTTCTTTGCATAGAATCTTATAATAACCAATTAAAATATTCTAAAACTATATTAGAAGTCCAGAACTTATATGAAGTGAGTTTTAGACCAGAAAGTGCAAGAGAAACAAGCCTATAAATTGTAACTAAATTGTTTGACCAATTTACCGATAAATAGACATAAAATTGTTGATGTCCTCAAATATCCACGAAAAATTTGTCCAAGGGTCCGCATATGATCCTAATGTATATGGGAGTGTCTCAGAAAAATTCAAATCCAAAATAGTCCATTTAGTATTTATTTTATATTTTATAATTTATGAATTTACCATTTTATTTAAAATTCACAAGGGTCCATAGATGATCATATAAAATTATCTAATAATCATATTTCAAACCTACTACCCATACAAGAGTCTCATAAAAATTATAGCTCTAAATAACTTCATTTAGTAATTATTTCATATTTTAGCATTCTACGTTTTATCGGTAAGTAGTAAAACACTTAATAATAATTCATAGATAAATACCAAAAGATTATATTATGGTCCAAACTTGTAGGAAACATAATAATATGATTTTATAAATTTTTTTATCCATTAATATTATATTTAACCCCCTAATATTTATTAGAACATATTTTATTACTTAAAATTCAATAAATAACCATTTTAATGAAATAACTTCAAGGAATTAAACCTAAATGATTTTTTTAAAAATTTTCTACATTGGAGTTCATCTAAAATACATTCATAAAGTTACTAAGCTTACACAAAATTTATTCACAACAAGAACTTCACAAAAACATCACAAAACACTGTTTTTTACGCATTTTTACATAATAGAATTTCATAAAACTTACATGCATGAACATTAAATTGAAAATACACATAATAAACATATATCCATCATTAATATCATATAAATGAGAAATTTTCAGATTTATATATTTTTCTTTTGTGACTTTAGTTTAATACCGATTTCGAGTAATAATCGCAATACTTGAAAATTTATAATCTAAACATATGAATAACATTTCTAACATTAATATATATAAAATATCATAAATTCTCAATTTATAACACGCGTATACTTAAACTTATAATTAAGACTTTATTTTTACTTTGAACACACAAAAATGTGTTATTCTTACTTTATGCAAGGTAAAATTTAATCAATCTAACATATTGTCATATGATGCGAGTTTGGGTCTGAAAGTCTTTAACACAATCTTACGAAGGTAGCCAACCCTTGGCCCTTTTGTTCCTGACCATCAACACACCCAAAAATGCAATCCAGGATCACAATCAACAATACAAATGAATGATGTTTGGTTGAATCTTGGTTGCAATGGCTTGAGTCATGGAGCCCTTCTTTGTCTTTGGGTTTCCTTGCCTTGCGGCTGTGTTTGCCCTTCTTTTTAGGGTTTCTCCAAGGTGGGTCATGGAGCCCTGCAATCCCTACACCAATATTTGGTGCAAATTCCCCTTCTTTCAAGAGAATTGTCCTCAATTCTCTATTCCCTCAGCCCTCTTAAGAATTTACCCACCCTCATATCTTCAGAGTCCCTAACATCACATAAAACAAACAACTTTTCACACTCTTGTATGTATTGAGCCACTGTTCTATTCCCCTGACTAAGTGTGCTCCATTGCATAGACAATTGTTGGGTGTAGTTGTTAGGCACATATTTTCTCCTTAGGACTTTCTTCAATTTTTCCTTAGAATTGATTTTAGTCTTGCCCTCTCTTACTCTTTGCCTCTGAACTCCCTCTAACCAAGTGGCAGCTAGCTTGGTTAGCTTTACCTTAGCTACCTTAAATTGGTGATCTGCTAGGGTGTCTCTATACTCAAAGTAATTTTCAACACTAGCCTCCTGATAACCGGTTTTTAACGCGTCGTTTAACGCTAGAAACCTTGGTTATGCAAACACATTTATAAACACCCTAAATACAACTATAGCGAGTATAGAGGTAAGTTGGGGATCGAACCACAAGGACAAGAGGGTGCTAGACTAAAGAGTTGGTGTGTGAAAGGTTGATGGTTGGTAGGTAAGAGGATGGGTGAACTAAACTAAGGGTAAAAACAAGTAATGAAAGAAAGCAGGCTTAGGCTAGGTCCACCCTAGGTAGGTCTATTGGAAATAAAGATAGGCTAGGTCGAAGGAGATCGAACGAAGGTCAATCGAGACACTCTAGATAGCATGGGGAATTTGATGACCTATAGTCAATGCGAACGACACATAATCGCCCTATGTCTCACTTAGGAGTGGCAGGACTAGATATGCATCGAATATCAATCAATCAAACCAATATCAACCTCAATCATCTTCCTAAACATTAAACACAAGACCAAAGCCCTAAGGTTTCTCTAACCCAAAACCATAAAATCTACTCTAGCATATGAAAGTAAAAGCAAGAAGAAAGGAAAGCAATAAATCTATTCTAGAAAGCATTAAAGAAGCAAAAGACATGAAAACATTAAAGAGAAAGCATAAAGGAATGAAAAGACATGAAAGCATTAAATGAAAGCATAAAGGAAAGCAATAAAGATGGAAAACAATAAATGAAGGCAATAAATGACATTAAAGAAACAAAGGAAATGTAAACTTACATAAATGGAAGAACAAGAATGAAGAACAAAGCATAAATGAAGAACTAATCTAAGCTAGGGCAAGAAATAAAGAGGAAAAGCATTAAATGTTGATGAACAAGAGTGGGAGAGTTACTCCCTCTCAAGTCATGCCCTAAACATTCACATTAAAGCCTTTTTATAGGCTGTACAAGATGGGGGAAATAACCCTAAAAGATCCTACGTGGCAAGCTTCGAAGAAAAACGAAATTGCGATAAAATTACAGGTCATTCGACCGAATGTAGGTGCCATTTGCCCGAATGGGCACCCATTCGCCCGAATGGGACCCATTCGGGGTTTCCAGAGACTTGAAAATTGGTTCCGTGAAGTTTCATTGAGCATTCGCCCGAATGGGGATTACATTTGCCCGAATGGAGGAGATTCGCCCGAATGGGCCTTTGTCATTCGCTCGAATCCTTGGGCCTCAGCTTGTTTCATTGAGCATTAAGGTCCATTCGCCCGAATGGTTCTTGGGTTCGGTCGAATGCAAGGCTGTTGGGCTCATTATGCTCTTTTTCATCTTCGAACAAGCACCAAATGATTTCCGGGTTTCGCGAGGGCTTGGGATATGACTTGAAATGCTCGGGAATGTCTCGAAACGCGCGCTTAATCTTCGATTCAAATGTCGAAATCTCGTACGCAACGAAAACACCTCAAAATCTCCCAAAAATAACTAAAAACACTAAAAAGCACATGGAGACAAGATCGAAGTGAAATCATGCGTAAAGTATGCAAAAAGCCAATATAAAACGCGAGAATCGACACATAAATGGGGAGATAAATGTGCTCTAAATCGAGCACATCAACACCCCCAAGCTTAACCTTTGCTAGTCCCTAAACAAGAGACTAAGTAGGAAAACATGAAAGCACAAGGGCACCCCAAAACAACTAAATACAAAAACAAAACAAAACTACACTACGAAAGCAACAAAACCAAATACTCACTGTCGTAGGAATCACGGTCGCACTTAGCACGTACGACAAGCCCTTTAAACCTCAAGGTCTCCCAAAGAGGACGAGTGAGGTCTCGTGAGGGTTTTCAGAAGGAGACCCACAAATCTTATGCAATGCAAATGCAAGGATGCAAACTATATGAAACTAAAAACTACAATGCGGAATCTAATATAATGCAATGCAAGGTGAGCGGAAATCAAAGCAACGCGAGCTGTGTACAAGCAAAACTCTTTCCTAGCCATAGGTGTGCAAGTACAATGGTCTCAAAGAGCGCAATACCAAAGAGAATGACCAGTTCCACAAGCTTGAGATCACAGGCTATGCCACCCACTACCTAGAGAGGTCACAAGTCTACGCTCGCCGGGTTATTTCTCAAAAGATGTGAGAAATATGCAATTACGCTCATGTGTTTGATTTTGGTTCATGTTTCGCTAAAAATCATCCGACTAAGGATGAGTCGGGAATCAAACACCTAATAGGGGAGAATCATGGGGATTGTGTCATATCTAACTCCAGCACAGAACAAACTAAACGGACCAAGTCGTACAGGTTAGCACAAAGGGTTGTAACGTTGGCTTAGGGTTAAGGTGGGATACATTTGGGAATGTCGAGCTAAGTAGAGGATAACAAGTGACCCTAAACAAATAACCACAAACATCTCATGATAAACCAATGAAAACTATATCCAACAACCAAAAATAACCCAATAACATGTAAGCACAATGATCTACATCATCAAACACTATCAAAACATGTAAAATCTCATATCCCAAATGAATATATCGACCTCCTCACTCACATGAATGTGTATGTGTATAAAAACTCAATGAAAAACAAGAGAGAGGTCACCTCAAAACATAGAATGTGTATGAATAATATCAATGAAAGCATGGGAGGAAATAGGAGAGAAATAATATGAGTTGTAAATGAAATGAATAGAGTCATGAAAACCATCAACCAACAACATAACCAATAACCCACAAGTTACTGTAACACACAATAAACCCCACCATCACTAAGCTATCCTCTAGGTAAGAAGAGGGAACATTTGGCTCATGTGGAGGCTAAATAATGTGGCTACAAAAGAAAGGAAAGGCAAAAGCTTGGCTTAACCAAAAGTCAATTTACGTACAAGGTAGGCTATTTGGCTATGTAGCTTAATTCTAGCGAACGTTTTATCATCCCTAGTCTCAAGAAAAGCTGACTATGCTGGAGAAGAACCGACACAATACTTAGATCCCCTAACTAGCACACAAAATGAATGGAACTCGGAGGGAGTCCAAGAAGGCTCAATACTCACAGGCTAGTCGAAATGTGCCTCTAAAGGTAGTCATCCAAGCCACCAACCAAGCAAACCCCGATTCCCCCAAGCTATGTGGAAAATAGGTCAAACTCTAGGTCCCAAAACATGCACAGGGCTAAGGAAATATGAGTTTGCATAAGGTCAGACCACAGAAGTACACACTAGAAGCAAGCATGCCAGTTTCACAACTCAACCATCTTATTGAAAACTAAACATGAATATGTAATATATACACTATGTAGGAATGCAAGATGAATATGTGAAAAAAATATATAGAATGATGCATGCCATGAACTAAACTATAGCTATATGAAACTACATGCACAAACAAATGGGTGGAGCGACAATGAAGTTGACCATCCTACCCCCAAGCTAAAGCTTTGCTAGCCTCTAGCAAAGAAGGAGAGGAGAGAAAATGAAACATTAAAAACCATGGTCAACAAAATTGTCGCAATACCAAACACACACAAAAGCTAGCCAAAAATAGAGAGAGAAGAAGGTCATACCTAGGCTTGGAGGGCATTCACTCCTAGCATTACTATCACCACCATGAAGCGGTCCAATAACTTTCCGCTCCTCAAAAGAAGTGGAGGCATGAAGCGCGAAGCTAGAGCAATCGCCTCCCCCAAGCTAGGGTGAAGCTATAGTCTTCATGTTTGTCTCATACGCACTTTTGAGCCTTCTTTCTCGTGCTCACCCTTGCGGGACCGTTAGCATTAACCCTCTCAAAATCATCAAATAAAACACAAGCAAAACTTGTGGAGGGTCAATTCTAAAGGTCGTTTGAGTCTGCAAATACTAACAAACAACACTACAAACCAAACGTGAGCAATGACTAGCAAAAATGCAATGCAATAAATGAAAAACAAAAATGAAACAAAACAATATCTACAGTTGGGTTGCCTCCCAACAAGCGCTTCTTTTAGGTCTTTAGCTAGACCCGACTCACTACGGGGTAGCGAGTCAAACTCCGAAGGAGTTTGTCAAATTCACTTCCCACAACAGCAAAGGTTGGGGAGTGAAAGAGGGAGAGAAGAAAGGGGGAAAGAAGGAACACAACAAAAACCGACTTTCCATAACATGATGAAAAGTCGGGGGAAGGATGAACGGAGGGAGGAGGAAGGGAAGCAACAGGCATAGCAACACAAGCATCAAAGCAAGCATAAACATGAACGACCGGGAGCTTCTCATGACAAAGAGGTGTAAGGTGAGACTCAACAGAAGGCACAACAAGGGTATGCACTTGAGACTCCTCATTAACGGGCAAGTTTACCTCTAGGTCATCGGTTCCACTAGCTAGATGATCGTGCACATATGTAAGGGGTGTGTCATATTGAGGTGCGCAAGGGACCTCATCATGAACCTCATCGGCGAGTGGTGCATCGACACAAGAACATTGATTATCTAGAGGAGGAAGGGAGCTAATGATAGGGTGAGGGGAGTCTAGGTCATGGTGATAGGACGTTAGTCTAGCCTCAAAAACCCTTCTAAAGGTATTAACGCTCCACGTTCTCTCCAATTCGGTCTCCTCTTCAACCCAATGGTCGCCAGAAGGGTAGGCCGGTGGAATCTCAAGGAGAGGGAGAAAAGGGTACTCTTTCCTATAGAAATGCTTGGCCAAACCTTTGAAGAAGTCCAAACAAGTCTTAGGAGTTTGGTTAAGGAACATGTCATCGTGATACTCATCTACGAGTTCCCTAGTCTCACTATTCAAACCTCCGTAAAGATGATGACAAATTTGCCACATTTCGACATTACATATGCGGAGGAAGAACATCTCAGATCTAAGAAAGAAACTCCAAAAAGACTCATGCTAGAGTTGATAAATGTTGCAATCCATGAAGAGAAAAAACAAAAATAACAAAAGCAAGAACTATACACAAAACACACCAAAACTAAAACCTAAACAAACGCCCTGTTCCCCGGCAACGGCGCCATTTTGATAGCGGGTTTTTAACGCGTCATTATACGCTAAGAACCTAAGCTAATCAAACACATTTATATAACACCCTAGTTACAACTATAACGTGTATAGAGGTAAGTTTGGGGATCGAACCACAAGGAACAAGGGTAAGAAAGGTTAAGTGCTAGGTGTAGATGGAAAGAGTGTGTGTGTATGTAGGTGAGTGTTTTTAAGCTAAACTAAGAAAAGCAATAAACAAGATTAAGATATCAATAGGAAGCAAACGGGGTTGGTGAGGATTCACCCTAGGTCGATACTATGTTCTCAAACAAAGCTAAGTCAAGGGAGATCGAGCGTGGCTCAATCGAGACAGTCTAGATGACATGGGGAAGTTGATGACCTAAAGTCGATGCGAACGACCCATAATCGCCTTATATCTCACAAGGGAGTGGCAGGACAAGATATGTATCGAATATTAATCAATAAAACCACAACATCCTCAACCCTAATCTAGCATATGAACAACATTCACCAAACCTAGGGTTTCACCAAACCAAAACCCCTAAGAAATCTACTCTAGCATGTTTGAAATAAAAACAACAAGGAACAAGGAAGAAAGCATGAATGTAAACATTAGGGCAAGAAATAAACTAGTAATAATGAAAGGAAAAGCAAGAAAACTAACTATCAACTATTCTAGAAAGCAATAACCAAGGCAAGAATAATAAATGAAAGCAATAGAACAAGATTCAAAGCAATAAATGAAGTATTAAAGATGAAAGCACTAAATGACATGAATGAAAGGTAAACAAAAGCAATAAAGAGAAATGGAAAGATAAACTTACATAAATAAAGGTGCTTGAATGAAAGGAATTTAAATTACAAGACTTGAAATGTAGAAGAAAGCATAAAAATCTAATTCTAGGGCATGAAACTGAAAGAAAGCAATAAATGATGTTCTTAATGGTAGAGAGGGTTTCTAACCATCAAGACATAGGGTTTTTGTCCCTAAGAATGCCCTTATATAGGCTACAAGAAGTGGGGAAAATAACCCTAAAAGAATCCTACGTGGCAAGCTTCGAAGAGAAATCGAAATCGCGAAGTTCTGAGCCGCATTCGTCCGAATTGGGCTAAGATTCGCCCGAAGCTGCTAGATTCGACCGAATCTGGGTCGAATTCGGTCGAATGTGAGTGTTCTGGAGTTCTGTTTGGACTGCAGTGTGAAGCTTCGACCTGGCTTCGACCTGGCTTCGACCCCCATTCGACCGAATCCAAGGAAATTCGACCGAATTGAAAAGCGTTGGTCTTCTGATTGGGCTGCAGTGCTTGGCTTCGACCTGGGTTCGACCTGGCTTCGACCCAGGTTCGACCGAATGAGCATGGTTTCGCCCGAATTGGGCACCATTCGCCATTTCCAGAAGCTTTGAGCATTAAACTTGGGTAACGCATAGTCCAGACCGAATGGAGCCCAGCTTCGACCGAATGTGGTCTTCATGGCCACTTTGAAGCTTCAAACACCTCTCAAACGAGCTCCGATCGTCGCGATATCTTCGGGGATACCCCGAAACACTTGTGGGAGCCTCGAAACGCGTGCCTTTTCTTCGACCTTGACGTCTAAGCCTCAACTCAACCCGAATCACATCGAAATCTCCCGAAAACACCTAAAATGATCTCTAAACACCATGGAGACAAGAACAAGGTAGAATCGAGTGTATAGAGCATAAAATCAATGTAAAACACCGAGATACGACACGAAAGTAGGGCTATAAATGTGCTCTAAATCGAGCACATCAACACCCCCAAGCTTAACCTTTGCTAGTCCCTAGCAAAGAAACTAGGTAGGAAAACATGAAAGCACATGGGCATCCCACAAACAAACTAACTACAAAAGAAAAACAAAACTACGCGAAGAAAGCAATAAAACCTAATACTTACTGTCGTAGGAATCATTGTCGCACTTAGCACGTACGACAAGCCCTTTTAACCTCAAAGTCTCTCAAAGAGGACGAGTAAGGTTTCGTGAGGGTTTTTCAGAAGGAGACCCACAAATCCAAAGCAAACAAACATGCTGAGCGGAGAACAAAACAATACAAGCATGTGCATGAGCAAAACTCTTCCCTAAGCATAGGTGTGCAAGTATAATGGTCTCAATAGAGCGCAATACCAAAGAGAACGACCAATTCCACAAGCTTGAGATCACTAGGGCAAGCAACAACACAGGCCATGCCACCCGCTACCTAAAGAGGTCAGAAGTCTACACTCCCTGGGTAATCTCTCAAAATATGTGAGAGATATGCGATTACGCTCATGTGTTTGATTATGGTTCGTGTTTCGCTCAAAATCTTCCGACTAAAGATGAGTCGGGAATCAAACACCTAAAAGGGGAGAATCATGGGGATTGTGTCATATCTAACTCCAGCACAGAACAAACTAATCGGACCAAGTCGAACAGGTTAGCGCAAAGGTTGTAACGTTGGCTTAGGGTTAAGGTGGGATACATTTGGGAATGTGGAGCTAAGTAGAGGATAGCAAGTGACCCAAAACAAAACACCCACAAACATCTCATGATGAACCAATGAAAACCATATCCAACAACCATAAATAATCCAATAAACTCAAGAAAGCACAATGATCTCCATCATAAAACACCAAAAACATTAAATCTCATAAGCACAAGTGTCTCTAAGCTCATCTCCCAATAAAACATCGACCTTCTCACTCACATGAATATGAATGTGTATAAAATCTCAATGAAAAACAAGAGAGAGGTCTCCTCAAACATAGAGTATGTATGAATAATAATATTAATGAAAGCACTAGAGGAAATAGGAAAAGTAATAAGAGCTTGACATGAAATGGATAGAGTCATATAAACCAATAACCATAATATCATAACCAATAACCTACTCATCGACGTAGCACACAACAACCCCATCATCACTTAAGCTATCCTCTAGGTAAGAAGAGGGAACATTTAGCTCATGTGGAGGTTAAATAATGTGGCTACAAAAGAAAAAGAAAAGGCAAAAACTTGGCTCATCCTAAAGTCAATTGCGTTCAAGGTAGGCTATTTGGCTATGTAGCTTAACGCTAGCGAACGTGTTATCATCCCTGGTCTCAAGAAAAGCCGACTATACTGGAGAAGAACCGACACAATACTTAGATCCCCTAACTAGCACTCACAATTCCCCCAAGCTAGTCGAAATGAATGGAACTCTAAAGAAGTCCAAGATGACTCAATCCTTACGGCTAGTCGAAATGCTCCTCTAAAGGTAGTCATCCAAGCCACCAACCAAGCAAACCCCAATTCCCCCAAGCTATGTGGAAAACAGTCGAACTCTAGGTCCCAAAACAGGCACAACACTGCTAAGGAAATACGAGTTTGCATAGAGACATGAAATGTGCACAATAGAAGCTTGCATGCTAGACTAACAACTGAAAGCAAGGATAAAAACACAACTATACAACCTAAACATGAAACTATACAAACTAAACAAGACAAAAACTAAACAAACTAAACATGCGAAGAACTAAGAGAAAAACTAAGCAATAGTTACAATAATGAAATCATTCGGGATTTTGAAAGCATAAGCGCATCCTCCCCTAAGCCAGCTCAAGAGCCGTCTCGACGATGGGGAAGGCGAAAGAAAAACCAAAAGATCAAAAGATAGGCATTATTTGAACTAAAGGGAAAACAAAACAAACATCATGAAACAACAAACACCGGGTTATCTCCCGCAAGTACTTTTGTTTAACGTCGTTAAGTTCGACACAACTAACCACCTGCTCAAACAAATGAAAAGCTAGGGAAAGAAACCATAACTGAGCTAGGAGCAGACTCACTCCTAGCATCGCCATCACCTCGCACATGGTGACCCAAAACTCTCCACCTTGCAACGGTGGCGGAGGTATGCAATGTAGCACCGGGGTCACCCGGATGAAAACTCAAATATGGGGCTCCCCCAAGCTTAGGTGGAGTCATCTTCTTCTTTTTGTATTCTTTTTTCTTTCTTTTTCTCACCCGCTTCCTCTTGCGGGGTTGATTGTCAACACTTTCAACTTTTTCATCAATGTGGGAGTGCACAAGAACAAACTCCTTCCCCTTCACAACTTCATCAAAATTTTTCTTCTTTTCCTCATCAATCTTCACCTCATCACCAATCACCAAATCATCATGTATATGGGCAACAAGAACATCAAGCCCTCCAACCTTATCACCTTGAGATTCATCAACCACATCTAGTGAGAAAAGTTGCTCGACCATGGGCTCTTTTGAAGACATAGCAAACCCAAAAACCGCTTGCTCATTGGGTACCCTTATAGTAATGGTTTCAGCTTCACAGTCAACGAGGGCACCCAAGCTCTTCAAAGCATCTCTCCCAAGAATGAGGGGAGTGTAGGGGTCTTCCACCATATCAAGAACAACGAAATCACAAGGGACAACAACGCTTCCCACTTGGATTGGAAGATCCTCAAACTCCTCACATGGCACTTTGACGCTCCGGTCGGCAAGTTGGATGGATTTCTTGGATGACTTAAGCTCAAAAGGAAGGTGCTTAGCAATACTCATCGGCATTAGGCTAATAGAGGCCCCCAAATAGGCAAGTGCTCCCTTGGGCTTTTGGTTCCCAAGGGTAACGGGGAGTACAAAGGGTCCTCTAGTCTTTTCCTTCTTAGCCCAAGTGCCTTGAACAATGGCACTTACTTGCTCCGGTAGATTGACAACTTCACTTTCAAGCCTCTTTTTGTTCCCAAAGAGTCTCTTCAAGTACTTGGCATATTGAGGCATTTGCTCCATTGCCTCTAAGAACGGGATCTTCATTTCTAATTGCTTCATATGCTCAAGAAACTTAAGAAATTTAGCTTGCATTTGCTTCTCCACCACCCTATATGGGAAAGGAAGGGGAAGGCTATGTAAACGCTCACGAGCTCGCCAGTCTTGCATTTCTTTCCAATAATCCTCTTGCTCCAACTTCTTTTCTTTTTCATTCACTTCATTTCTCTTCTCAACCTCTTATTCTCTCTTTTCCTCACAAACTTCCTCAAGAATTTCTTCTTCACCCTCTCCCCTAAGCTCATGCTCAACATCTTCTTGCAAATCATTACCCATAGAAGGACCATCCCCCAAATCATCACTTGAAGCTTGAATTGGACCCGGATAGGAAGTACCCGATCTAAGAAAGATCGCCTTGCATGTGTGGTGGTTTGATGGTTGGTTAGGAGGTGGAGGTTGGGTGGATGGGCTCGTTGGATGGGAATAGCGTAGGTGGAGGTGGTTGGGCTAATTGTGCAAGTTGGGTCTCCGAATTCTTTTGTTGGTTTTGGAGTTGAGCCATTTGAGTGATCAAGGTTTGATTGAGTTGGGCTAAGGTGCTCAATTGGGTTGTCATGAAGTCTTGGTTAGTGGTAGGGTTAGGAAGTGGTTGGGTGGTTGGGTAAGATTGGTTGGGATTAGGTTGTGGCACTTGTGGGTAAGGCTTGTTTCCATTGAGCCTAGGAAAACTACCACCGGCTTGATTGTTGTAAGAACCATAGTTGTTGTATCCTTGGTTGAAGTTTCCTTGACCATTGTTAGGATTGAAGGGAGGTCGGGAGGCCGGATTGTTGAATAAGGTGTATTGAGAGTACCCTTGACCTTGGTTCCCATAACCCATAGCCGCTACATGTTCGGGATTGCACCCATACCCATCAAAGTTCGTCGCTTGGGTCCCTTCATAAGCACTTGACCTATACTCTACCGATGCAACATGATTCGGACTTTTTCCCCCCACAATAAGATGCATCATGATTAGTACCCCCACAAATACGGCATGAAAAACGTTTGGCTTCATTAGCGGCGGAGACATTGGAGCTTGGTTGGGCTAGCTTAAGCTCGGACAATTTCTTGTCCATCATGGCTTCAATTTTTGCACCAATCGAATCAAGATTTGCACCATTGATCACGCCCCGTTGTTGTTTACTCCCCCTTGCACCACCCCAAGTGCTATTCTTGGCAACCTCTTCGATCATGACTTTCACACGGTCGCATGGGATTTTTGAGAGTTGCCCACCAACCGCGGAGTCTAGGAGTGCCTTAGTAGAATCATCAAGCCCATCGTAGAAAAAGGTGTTCAAATGGTTCTCCCCATATTCATGATGGGGGCAAGCTCGGAGCATACCCTTGAATCTAGTCCATGCGGCACATAGGCTCTAATCGTCCTCTTGTGTGAATGACGCGATCTTTTTGCGCCAATCTTGCGTGCGGTTTGTAGGATAGAACCTTTCGAGGAACGCCGTTCTAAATTTCTCCCATGTAGTGATGGAGTTGGGCTCTAGACATTTGTACCAATCCTTGGCGTCCCCCGCCAGACTAACCGAAAAGAGGCACAACTTGATGTAATCGGTGTGGTTAGGGCATTGAGGTATGAACCTACAATTCTCCGTGAATGCCTCAAAGTGTACAAGAGGACATTCGTTTCTTAAACCGCAAGATGGATTTTCCTTTACCATTCTTGTGTTTTGTGGGTCTATGCGGAAGTTCGGTGGGGCATTAGGTAGTACCACGGCCTCTTGAAACTCTCTTGAGCCCGGGGTCCCAAATTGCCCAAATTGAGGTTGATTGTCGGCCATTGATGGAGGTGGGTTGGGTCTAGACGATTGACGTGGAGTAGGAGGAAGAGATCGTCTAGTGACCCTTTGTATCTCTGGATTATAAGGAATAAGTTGTAGCTGTGATCTCCTTGTGTTATAACTCATGCAAAAACACTAGAAACCAAGCGTAAGTACTGACAAGCAAGAATTATTTAAACAAAAACTAAAGAAAGCAGTAAAATGGACCACACAAGCACAAAAGCTAACTATAACGCCTTGTTCCCCGGCAACGGCGCCATTTTGATAACCGGTTTTTAACGCGTCGTTCAACGCTAGAAACCTTTGCTATGCAAACACATTTATAAACACCCTAAATACAACTATAGCGAGTATAGAGGTAAGTTGGGGATCGAACCACAAGGACAAGGGGGTGCTAGACTAAAGAGTTAGTGTGTGAAAGGTTTATGGTTGGTAGGTAAGAGGATGGGTGAACTAAACTAAGGGTAAAAACAAGTAATGAAAGAAAGCTGGCTTAGGCTAGGTCCACCCTAGGTAGGTCTATTGGAAATAGAGATAGGCTAGGTCGAAGGAGATCGAACGAAGGTCAATCGAGACAACTCTAGATAGCATGGGGAAGTTGATGACCTATAGTCAATGCGAACGACACATAATCGCCCTATGTCTCACTAAGGAGTGGCAGGACAAGATATGCATCGAATATCAATCAATCAAACCAATATCAACCTCAATCATCTTCCTAAACATTAAACACAAGACCAAAGCCCTAAGGTTTCTCTAACCCAAAACCCTAAAATCTACTCTAGCATATGAAAAGTAAAAGCAAGAAGAAATGAAAGCAATAAATCTATTCTAGAAAGCATTAAAGAAGCAAAAGACATGAAAACATTAAAGAGAAAGCATAAAGGACTGATATAAAATCAAGTATCGTGGGCTTTGCCATTGCCACTTACTAGTGTGTTCTGCCACATTATTCTTATCTATCTAACTGTAAGAATTTCTCCTTTTCACATGTTATGTATATGATCATCCAAGTTTGCTAATATGTTTTTTGATGAATTCTAACATACTTCTACTTGTTTTATATAACTACATTAAGTATCATGCTTTGTGTTCACATTTTGGATAATTGTGATATGTGTGTATATATTTATGTAATTTTTTGTAGATATTTTGTAAATTTTTGTAGTTTTTTTTATTATATCAATGTGAGATTTTAGGGATATATTTTTGTAGTCTTGGGTGATTCTTAGGGATAAAGTTAGAGATTTTAGGTCCTATTGTGCTTGATATTTCAATGTACATGATTTATGAGTTTGTGTTTTTTTACAAAAATAAAATTAATCTAGCTCAATTTGTGTTTGTGGTAAGCAAAGTATATGGCTTCGAAAGAGAGACTCTCATGGAGTGAGCAAGATACTAAAAAATTCTTGGAGATTTGTATCCAATTAAAAGCAGGATCAAGTGGACGCAAAACAAATAGGGCAAAAATTGTTCAAGGTATAAATCTAGCATTGTCATCAAATCAACAAAAACTTATGTTCTTGAAGACGGGATTTGATATTAATCTACCTGAAGTAGAATGTGTCTCTACTTCTCCATAAATCTATTTTATAGCATCTTAATTTAGTTAGAGCCACTTTTGTATTAATCTAGTACTAGTATTTAGTAATGCTATCATATGGCTCTATAAAATTTATGTTTAATATTTAATCTAGTACTAGTATTTAGTAATGCTAGTATTTATGTTAAATATTTAATATTTAATCTAGTACTAGTATTAATCTAGTACTAGTATTTATTTTTAGTATTTAGTATTAATCTAGTACTAATATTTAGTAATGCTAGTATTTAGTATTAATCTAGTACTAGTTAGAGCAACTTTTGTATTAATCTTGTACTTAGCGATGCTAACTATCATATGGCTCTATAAAATTTATGTTTAATATTTATTAAATATATGTTATTGCATTGCTTTTACACTGTAGGATGGACATTATATGAGTGCGAACATGTACCATGATCATTGCACTAGAAGAGTTAAAAAGACTGCTCGCTCCACTCGAACGACGACCTTTGAGAGTCGGGGGAGAATCAGGTTGCGATTACATACATAGATTATTGAATATTCATCCTGATTTATGTAGGGAGCAATTAAGATTGGATAGAGACATATTTATTAAACTAGTCCAATACGTAGAGTATAAAGGCTGGCTATCGGATGGTAGATACATATCAGTCGCTGAGCAAATTGGAATTGCCTTATATATATTGGCTAAAGGGGCTTCATACCGGCCGATAGGTTTCAGCATGGTCTAGCGACAATTAGCAAATACTTTAGAAAAGTATTACAAGCGCTGATTATGTTATCCACGGAGTATTTTAAACCTTTCCAAGACTTGAATGATGTTCCAGATAAAATAGCAAACGACTCAAAATATTGGCCATTTTTTGAGGTACCTTCATTGCGTACTAGTGGCTATAAATTTTTATTTTTATTATCATTCTAATACATTAATATTTTTATTTAGCATTGGGTTGGAGCCTTGGACGGGACCCTTATTGAAGCAACTATATCAGATGAAAATGGTTTACCTTTCAGAGGACGCAAAGGGAATAAAACATGGAATGTTTTGGCTTCATGTTCGTTTGATAGACTTTTCACATTTGTCAATGTGGGGTTCGAAGGTAGTGCCCACGACATAACAATATGGAGTCATAGTTTGTTTGAACCAAAATTTATGTTTCCACATCCACCTCCAAGTATTACATAACAATTTCATATTCATATAATCCATGTTTAAATATAAATGTCTAACTTTTGTTATAAATTTAAGAAAATACTATTTGGTCGATTCCAGATATCCTAACACTCTAGGATACCTCAGTCCAATAAAACATGATGATATTAGATATCATATGCCTCAGTTTCGTGTTGGTCCACCTCCTACAGGGATGCTTGACCATTTTAATTACAGACACTCATCCTTGCGTACGACAATTAAGAGATGCTTTGGAGTGCTAAAAAATCAATGGAAGATATTGAAAAATATGCCTAGTATGGAGATCAAATATAAGTTGGCTATTATGGTGTCAACATTTACGCTTCATAATCTTATTCGCCTACATCAATTAGGTATCCAAATATCAAGTGGGGTTAACATTGAACCAAGAAGTAATACCAACATGTTTAACACAGAGCTTAAGAATGAAATGGATAGAATTCAACTAAATATAGCCCACGATATTTGGGCATCAATCCAAAGAGAAGCAGAAACATTGTAGTTTTTGATGTTTAATTTGTAGCATGTAATGTATGTATATTATTATTAAATGGAGAAACTATGTAGTACGTAATATAAATAATAATACATAATAGTAATAATAATAATAATAATAATAATAATAATAATAATAATAATAATAATAATAATAATAATAATAATAATAATAATAATGATAATAATAATGATGATGATGATGATGATGATAATAATAATAATAATAATAATAATAATAATAATAATAATAATAATAATAATAATAATAATAATAATAATAATAATAATAATAATAATAATAGTAAAAATAAATAAATAAATAATAATAATAATAATAATAATAATAATAATAATAATAATAATAATAATAATAATAATAATAATAATAATAGTAAGAAAAGTCTTGGACGCAGCTTTTCTCTTCCTTCTCTCTAGGTTTCTCCTCTCTGCTGAGCAACCACCGTTTGCTCCGCCATGGCAGGCAGGAGGAGAGGCCGACCTCCGAGAAAGGAGCAAGAAGGCTTGCTTAGTATCTTCATCATTCTATTGAAGTAGATACACGGATTAGGAGCCCGATTTTTCTCGGTAAATTAAACCCCAATCCTCTAATTACTCTGTTCATATTGTATAGAACCAAATCTGCGTTTGGAATATCTCTAGGTCAGATTCGTATTGGTAATGAAGTGGTGGAAGATTTGTTTCTTCAAATCTCTTCAAGGGTAACGATGTGTTTGGTACCAATTTCCGGTCAATTTCCGGTATTCGAAGGCTGATTTTCAAGGCATGTATGAGATTCATGAAACCACTACTGTGGAGAATTGCCCAGGCTTGGTTTGTCTCTAATTTGCTTTGGATTTCGAAATTTCTGCTCTCAAATAAGGTAATTTGAAAACCCTAATTTTGAGATTTAGAAAAGGCTCTTGTTTAACCCCAAATTGAATTAGGGGATATAGTTTATGATATTTAAGATTTTTTTTTTATTTGGGTCAGTGTTTGACTTCATATGGCACCTGTAAGCTAGGTCGTGGTTGAATTAAAGGGTTCTTAGTTCAAGATTCATGAACTGTATTCTACAGTTAAGTCTTTGAGGATAACCTTTGCTTGTTATTCCTTCAATTTGAACTGCACAATGCAGTTTAGTATTTGAGGATATCAATTTGGTTTGATATTCCTATCTTCGAGCGTAGTGAATCGAATCCTGATCGAGGGTGATAAGCTGCTGCTCATGGAACCTCATTCACTTCTAGATGCATTTTTCAGGAAGCTATATCAGGATCGTGCTCTGCCTGATGGCTTGCTGATATGTTTGTAGTGTGTTACGGGTTGTTGGTATAGAATTTTGTCTGGATGGAATGTACGTCAGTTTATGCTATTGGGTTGCTACTATGAGGTACAGCTCAAGCTGGAGGGTGCTTTGATAGCCTTCCTTGATTGAATATGACTGCCTCCAATGTGATGGTCTAGTTAAAGCTTCAGAGTGTTTTGCGTGGAGACCCAACCTTTGGGGTTCTTTGTATTGATCTAGGAACTAATTTGGAGAGTAAGATGCATTACTATTTGGTTAGTTCCAATAGCTGGAAAGTACTACTAGCCGTTGTATATGAAGACACTACCTAGAATTTGGTATAGTTTGGTGCCACGGGCTGGTTTTTGTGTACTTAACCTGTTCTAAGCCTCTTGCTTGGTTTTGGGATAATGGATGCTTTGTTGGTCTCTTGTGCAGCTATTGCCACGACCAAGGAAGAACAATCGAAGTCATGCAACTGGTCGAAGCTGGTGGTCTATGGCGGACAGAAAATGGTCCGCGAATTGTGATTCTTAACGTTGAAAGTTTAATTCTGTTTTTGCATATATGTTGTAATGGGTCTTACATATAAATGTTGTATGAACTAGATTTATTGTCTAGGCTTGGAGATACTTTCTCTTTTTGGAGGCGTCTTGCCCGACATCGCGAATGACAAGGGGCCTGTCCCTTGGAGCTGCGTCTGGTTTGACCTCTCAGTCTGATGAACCTTTGTAAGCTTCGGCTATTTTTCTGGCATTTTATAAAATACTTTGCCAAAGTAAAAATAATAATAACAACAACAACAACAACAACAACAATAATAATAATAATAATAATAATAATAATAATAATAATAATAATAATAATAATAATAATAATAATAATAATAATAATAATAATGCCTCGGGTGACCGGATATTTGGGTGTTCCGATATTTGGGTGTTCCCCTCTCATCTAAGCGTATGTCTATTGCTGAATTGAGCAACTTGCTGACCGGATGACCAGTAGAATTCGGAGTTGGAGTGCTAAGCACCTTTCGTATGCGGCCCGTCTTCAACTCATTAACTCGGTCCTCATGGGAATCTCATCCTATTGGTGTCAGATGTTTATCTTACCAAGGAAAGTCATCAGCTGCGTCAATTCTATCTGTAGATCTTTTCTATGGTTTGGGACGGCTGACTCTCACAAACCAGGGTTGGTGAATTGGAAGGATGTGTGTAAGCCAAAGAAGATTGGCGGTCTTGGTATTCGAAACCTCCACATTTGTAATCAATACGCTGTAGGGAAGATAGCTTGGCACATTTATGTGACGAAAGAATCCATGTAGGTTCGATGGGTGCATGGCATTTATACCAAGGGAGGTAATTGGGAGTTGTTTAATGCCCCGATCACTGCGAGCTGGGTGATTAAGAAATTGTGTTCTCTTAAGGAGAACCTGAGACAGTGGATATTCCGGGATACGTATTCTATACAATCAGTATATAAAGAGAGCTTCCATTTGAGTCCTTCAGTCAGATGGAGATTTGTGGTCTAGAACAGAGTGTCTCTTCCACGTCATCGGTTTTGCATGTGGCTTGTGGCCTTGGAGAAGCTGCAAACTAAGGTTAAACTCCGCACTTTAGGCGTCACAACAGATGATCTATGTCCCTTGTGTGCCTTAGCTCAGGAAACCACTAGTCATCTATTGTTTGATTGTTTTGTTAGTCGCAAATGCTTGGATGGTATTGAAGAGTGGGTGGGAGTCCGGTTCAAGAGCTTTTCCACGATGGATTTTCGCAAGTGTAATCTAACGCGGAAACAACAATCTATCATGTGTACCGTTTATGCTTGCACCACTTGTTTCATATGGCGGAGTCGAATACTGCTGTTTGGCAGGATTATGTTCCTAATCCGGATCATGTTGTGACTCAAGTTCGCAATGAGATTACTTCTCGTCTCCATGTTCTTGGTTTGACTCTTCCTCAGTGATGCGTTAATTCTGATGCCTTGTGTTTGCATTATTCTTCTCCTATGGTGTGTTTGTTGCTATTGAATTATAATTGTTTTTGAATTTGAGGGTGGCTGCTTCTTGGTTGTTTTGTCGTCATTTAATAGCTGTTATGGTCTATCTAGTTGAACTGTTGGTTAAAAGAGCTTGTTGGATGCTTTGTTGATTTGAGCTACTTTTTTAGGGTGGTGCTCATTGTGGTTGATGTTGTTTCTTTGGTCTCCTTGATGTTGTTGTTTTCCTATGAGACTGATGTTGTCTATTGGATGCTGGCTCATTTTTAACTTGAATGCTGTTTGTGGCCTCGTTCTGTTATTATTTGAGCTGGTCACTAAGGTTTTATCATTCTTCTATTGGTTTCTATTGGCTCTGAGTCTTTGTGGTTGGTTTCTATTGGTTTGATATACTGCTGTTTACTGATGTCTATGGAGTGTCAGTCTGTGCAGCACTAAGATGCTACTGATTATGGTACTTATTGCTGGTGCAAATTCTGTATGCTCTATTCTATTGATGTCTGATGCTACACCCATCGAGTGTGCTCCTAACCTGCTGTTTGCTGCTGATGCACATATTGCTGGTGCTGGATTTTTGTTCCTGATGCACATGTTGCTGGTGTTGGATTTTTGTGATAAGGTTGTTGCTCCTGCTTTGGAAGCTGCTCCTAATGCACATATTGGTTCATTGGTCTTTTTTGAGATGATTGGTTCATTGGTCTGGATTTATCTCACGCCTGTTTTGAAGCCAAATGGTTCATTGGTCTTTTTTGAGCCTTGCTGTTCCAAGTAGTAGTGGGTCATTTTTGATGTAATTATTTTTTTCCTTGTATAGCTTTGGTTGCCGTTTTTGATGTCGGCTTTTTTTGGCCTCGGTTTTTTCCCGTATGCACATGAAGAGTGGGCCGAGGAAACCCTTCCTAGAAGGTGGGCCTCGGTTCCACACTGATGCACATAGGATTTTCCGAGAGTCCTTGACTTGATGTATATGGTTTTTCTGGTAAATGAAAAAAATCTTTTATTTGCCAAAAAAATAAATAATGATAATAATAATAATAATAATAATAATAATAATAATAATAATAATAATAATAATAATAATAATAATAATAATAATAATAATAATAATAAAAATAATAATAATAATAATAATAATTTAACTACTACTATTAATAACAAACTCAATGAAACCAAATCAAATCAGATCAGATCAGACAAGACCAGATTAGATCAGACCAAATCAGATCAGACCAGACCAGACCAGATCAGAAAGATTCAGATCAGATCAATCTGAATCAGACCAGATTAGACCAGATCAGATCAGACCTTAGTAAATTCAGACCTTATCCAATCAGATCGGACGAAGAGAAAAGGGCCTAAGTCCCTGTCTAGTGCTTACTCTCCCGGTTCCAAATAAAGATAGGACTTGGAGGATATGTATTGACTCTAGAAGTGTGAATAACATAACAATTAAGTATAGGTTCCCAATTCCCATGCTAGATGACCTACTGGATGAGTTATGTGGAGCAACTTGGTTTAGCAAAGTGGATTTGAGGAGTGGATATCACCAGATTAGAATGAAAGAAAGAGATGAGTGGAAAACTACTTTTAAGACTAAGTATGGGCTCTATGAGTGGTTGGTGATGCCCTTTGGGCTTACAGTTGCTCCAAGCACCTTCATGAGGCTTATGATTGAGGTATTGAGGCCCTGCTTAGGAAGATATGTGGTGGTTTATCTAGATGATATCCTGATCTACAGTTAGAGTGAGGAATTGCATTTAGTTCATTTAAGGGAAGTATTCATGATCTTAAGAAAACAAAGGTTGTTCGGGAATTTAGAAAAGTGTGCTTTCATGTTATAGGAAGTAAGCTTTTTGGGATTTATTGTGGGAAGAGAAGGAATAAAGGTTGATCCTGCTAAGGTAGAAGCCATCAAGTCGGCCTGTGCCTACTAGTGTCACCCAAGTAAGATCATTCCATGGTCTTGCTTCTTTTTATGGCCCTAATAATTGAATGCACTAAAGTCACAACCCTAGTTTTGACTCAAGAAGCACAACAGGATTTTGAATAGATCAAGCAAGAGATGTGTGAAGCACCCATATTAAGGTTACCTGATTTTTCCAAACCTTTTGAAGTAGAATGTGATGCTAGTGGTAAGAAAATAGGAGCAGTCTTGCTGGAAGAAGTCAAACCTGTGGCCTATTTTAGTGAAAAACTCAGTGGTAGCAAGCTAAACTACTCTACTTATGGTAAAGAGTTCTATGCCATAATGAGAGCCTTGGAAAACTGGACTCGTTACCTAAGGGTGCAGCCATTTGTTTTGTACTCTTATCATGAGTCGCTTAATCATATAAATGGACAGAAGAAACTGAATTCTTGGCATGCCAAATGGGTTAAGCTCTTGCAATCCTTTAGTTTCTCTTCAAAGTACAAGGCTGGCAAGGCAAATATCATTGCTGATGCTCTAAGTAGAAGGGGTCATTTCTTAGCTTTGTTAGAAACCAAGGTATTGGGTTTTGAGATGATTAAGGAGTTATATGAGACTGAGCCTGACTTAGGAGACAGACCTCCAATGTCAGAAAGAACCTCTGGGCCAATTTTGTGTTCAAGATGGATTTTTGTTTAAAAATAATAGGTTACGCATCCCAAAATCACCCTTAAGGCTTGTGTTGGTTAAAGAAGTGCATGAAGGAACCTGGGGGGCATTTTGGTATTCAAAAGACCCTAGATATGCTAGCTAAAAACTTTTTCTGGCCCAAAATTTTGGGTACTGTAGGGAAATTTGTGTTAAGGTGTGAGGTGTGCATGAAGGCCAAATTAACTTTTCATAGGGGGGAATACAAGCCCTTGCCTGTAGCTTCTAGGCCCTGGGAACATTTGAGCATGGACTTCATTGTAGCATTGCCAACGACCAAGAGAGGGAAGGATGCTATAATGATGGTGGTGGACAAACTCTCTAAGATGAGCCATTTCATTGCTTGCCACAAAACTGATGATGCTAAGTACATTGCTCAACTCTATTTCTCTGAAATTGTTATCCTACATGTTGTTCCTAGTTCCTAACTGTTTTCTGGCCCACCCTTTGGAAACTACTAGGGACTAAGCTGATGTTTAGCACCTCCTACCATCCTCAAACATATGGTCAAACTAAGGTCACCAACAAAACATTAGGGACACTACTTAGAACCCTGGTACAAAACATTAGGGCATGCTGAATTTGCATTTTACAGGAGTCCTAGTCTAGCTACTAAGAGCACCCATTTTGAATGTGTTTATAGTGTGAATCCCTTACTACCCACTGCTTAGATTGATTTGACAGGATTGGACATAGCCTACAAGGAGGCCAAAGCCCAAGCTGAAGCCCTACTGAAGATTCATGAGCTGGTGAAGAGTAACATTGAAAAAGCTAACTCAAGGTACAAAGCCAAGGCAGACGAAGGAGTCCAAAAGACTTAGCATTTTCAAGCAGGAGATTGGGTGTGGGTACACCTGAGAAATGAGAGATTCCCAAAACTAAGACAAAACAAACTCATGCCTAGGACTACTGGACCCTACCAAATATTGAGCAAGATAGGAGATAATGCATATATCATTGATATGGATGAAGACTTTGGGGGTCATCACACCTTCAACATCGGGGAGTTGTGATACAAAAGCATCAAGGAACAAAGACAATCATGATGATCCAATAGCAAAATAAGGAGCACAAACCAACATAAAATGTAAGAACAAAAATCCATCAAAACAACAGGGAATTCTCAGCAAAACACCTGCACCAAATCCTCACAAAAGCAAGGAGATAGGGTCCAAGGCCATGGATGGGCTGGGAAAAGTGTTGACTTTCCATACAAATCAAGAAGAGGCGATAAAAAGCCAAAGAAAACAAGATATGCCTCCAACAGACATCACTGACACAGGAGACAGGACAATTGAGTCAGCTGCCTGTTAACTGACCTTGCTGCATATGCTGAGCAAGGGTCTATGCCAAGTAGATCACACTGAAGCTGGAAATGGTACCTTGGTACATGGACCAAGCCATCAAGGGTCCAGGACCACACTGATCATTCATAGGGAGACCACAGACCTGGACTAAAGGTGGGCTGGTCAGAGGGAATAAGCAACAGAACTGTAGGCGATTATTTTTGTTTCTGTTTTAAAAGGTGCATGTATTTGGCACGTGATTTTTAGGCTTTTAAAAATTAGTTATGGATTTATAACCGTTAATAGCATGTGAGAAACCTATATATAGGCCTCACCTTGTAAGAATCATGTATAAAAAAAATTTTCAATAAAGTTCCAAATTATTTTTTCAGAAACCATTTTTCTGTTTTTGTGAAGTTGTGTGTGCAATCTTCACACAACCTTGGAGAGTCCAATTGTGGAGCAATTGTCACATCCTCAAGGTTCCTTGCAACTCTGGGGAGAAGGAACCTTGATTTGTTAAGGGAGGCTAGGAAAGGTGGGAGCAGGAACCACTCTTCTCAATCATATCCACCAGAAAATAAGGAAGGGTTTTCTTGATTTGTTAGGCCACTGATTCAGGGCTATGTGTGCATACAAGAAACTTTGAGGGGTTTGCAAGACAAGTTCAGGACTCCCCATTAACCTTATGTGTCCACATTGCCTATAGACTTTGGCTGCATCAGGTGATCAAGGGAAATACACATTGTCCCTAGAGTCATCATCAGGGTTCAAGACTCCAGTTCTTGAACCAAGCCTGATCATTTGGGTACCTAGCACTGGTTCCACAGAGATTCTGAGTAAAAGAGAGGGGAAACTAAGGGAAGCCCCATCATCCCTGCATAGTCAAATTCCAATCCAGCTTTGACTTTGCATCAAAGTGGTATCAAAGCCCTGTTACGAAGAGGGCAAGGACGTTCAGACACTAGAACAAAGACAAGCTTCAAATTGTCCTGTGACCAAGAACTGGATCAGCATTCAAGATAGGAGTCAGGCGTGAAGAACTAATCAAATCCTCATTGAACATTGACAGGGAGTGATCTTCCTTAAACTTTTCATTGTCATTTTTTTACACTTAATTCTTTTACATTACTTGCCACCCAGAACACACAGTGCACTAGTCTCTAGATTTACATTCTATGTGCATTACTTCCTCATCTTGATTGTCCCGTGTATCTTTTGTCCTGGGATACCTTGGAACATAATGGAAGACCCAGATGAAAGATTTGGGGCCCTAGAAAACACTGTACAGCAACTTGTGCAAGGGTTTACTAATATGGGATGGTTTCCTAACAACCAAGCAGAAAGGCCCTTACCCAACCATGTACCTAGGTATTAAGAAGATAAAACCATTAGGGTAGATGTTCATGAATTTGGTGGGTGCTCTTTAACCCTAATCAGTATCTAGAATTGGAGGAAAGAATGGACCATTACTTTGAGTTTCAAGAAACCCCCTAACAGACAGTTTAAATTGGCCAAGGTAAAAATGATCAAGATTGCATCTACTCGGTTGGAAGGGGTGCAGAGACAAAGGACCAGGAAAGGGAGACCTAGAATAGACACCTGGACCAAGCTAAAAAAGCACCAGAAAAAAAAAATATGTGCCCCCAACCTACAAGCAACAATTATATGTCCAGCTTAAGAACTTAACACAAGGGTGCAAGTCTGTTCAAGACTATATACAGGAGTGGGAAAGGCTCACTGTTATGTGTGATATAAATGAGGCAGAGGACTTGAAAGTGGGTAAATTCTTAGCAGGACTGAAAGAGGAAATTAGAAGGAAATTAATATTCACACCTTATCTAACTGTGCATACAGCAGGACACTTAGCCTTGGAGATAGAAAAGAACATCAGTAGGAAAAAGGGTCACTCTAACAACACCTATACCAAGAACACCAAGACCTATAATCCAAGGACTTTAGTAATATCAACCATACCCAAGAGAAAAGCCCCTACTTCCACATTAAGGAACACCCCTACCAAAACCAATGCATCAACTAAGGAACCTAAAGATGTGGTTTGTTTTAAATGTAATGGGAGAGGTCATTATAGGGTAGATTGTCCTAATGCCAGGGAATTCACCATGAAAGAGTGGGAAGAGATCAAACAAGATAATAGACCTAAGGTTATACTAGTGTCTAGGAATGGAAAAGAAGAGGCGGTATGGCCTTCTACTCACCAAGATGACCCTGATGGCACATACACAGTAGGAAAAGATGGAACACTCCAACCCTATGACCAAGAAGACACTGAGTCAGAGGAGGAGCACTCAGAAACCTTACTGCCTGAACAGGAACAATTCAGCCTCATATCAAGAAGAAGTTTTCACACTACCCCTAAAACAAAAAAATCAGACTAAAGAGAGAACATCTTCCAAACTAAGTGTAAGGTCCAAGGAAGGGTGTGTGATCTCATTATAGATGGGGGAAGTGAGTCAAACTGTGTAAGTTAGAACTTAGTCACCCAACTAAGCCTCAAAACCATGGTTGTTAAAATCGCGATTCTAATCTACGATTCTACGATTTTACGATCCAAAAACAAGCAAGCGATTTGAATCGTGGGTAGAGTCTTAAAGTTGTAGAATCTTACGATTCTAGTTAGAATAAAATTTTGAGAGGTAGAATCATAACACGATTTTACGATTTTACGATTTAACGATCCGATTCTACTAATATAGTATGAATTATTTTTAACTTTTCTTATGCACCATATTTTACTAATCTCTTTCACATATATACACATAAATTTCAAGTATTCCATCATGAAAACTTTTAAAAACAAATTTCTTAATCGGTATGAAGATTTAAACTAATTATTGACAAATTTTCGTAATATTCTTAGAAATAAAGTCAAAGAAACTTTAATTCATAAATTTAAACTTTTGAATTGGATAATAATGATAAGAAACTAGATATTTTAAATATTTTTATGTTTATTTGTAGAATCGTACGATTCTACGATTCGATTCTACCTCTCTAAACGATTCTAAGTAGAATCACGATTTTATCAACTTTGCTCAAAACCAAACCCCACCCTCATCCCTACAAAATGAAATGGCTAGATAATAAGGCAAGTGGAACAGTTAGTAAGCAATGTTTAGTAAGCCTAACCTTGGGAAGCTATAGTGATGAGGTCATGTGTGATGTAATAGACATGAATGCTTGTCACATACTCCTTAGTAGACCATGGCAGTATGATAGGCAAACCAAACATAATGGCTACACTAATACTTATACTTTGAAACATGAAGGGAAAAAGAAAAGACTGATTCCATTGCCCCCTCATAAGGCTATACCACCCAAAGAGTTTAGGCAGCCAATCAACCTAATCACTAGGAAAATAGGAAGCAAGGAATTAAGGGCAGTAGGGGAGGTATATCTTCTGTTCACTAAGGAGAACAGTGAGGGCATACCTATTCCACTTGAAATGAAGACCCTACTCAAACACTTTGCAGATGTGTTTCCTGAAGACCTTCCACCAGGGCTACCCCCAATAAGGGGAATTGAACACCAAATAGACCTAGTCCTTGGAGCCAGCCTACCCAATAAACCTGCATATAGAAGAAATCCTCAAGAAACCAAAGAACTCCAAAAGCAGGTTAAGGAGCTTATGCAAAGGGGATATGTAAGGGAAAGCCTGAGCCCCTATGTTGTACCAACCTTGTTGGTACCAAAAAAAGATGGCACGCGGAGGATGTGCATAGACAGTAGAAGTGTAAATAACATCACTGTGAAATATAGGTTCCCCATCCCTAGGATTGATGACCTATTAGATGAGCTTGCTGGGTCCCAATGGTTTAGTAAGGTAGACTTGAGAAGTGGCTACCATCAAATAAGAATGAGAGAGGGGGATAAGTGGAAGACAGCCTTTAAGACTAGGTATGGACTGTATGAATGGCTAGTAAAGCCATTTGGGTTGACTGGAGCCCCTAGCACATTCATGAGGCTCATGAATGAGGTTTTAAGGCCATTTCAAGGGAAGTTCATAGTAGTTTACCTTGATGACATTTTGATCTATAGCAAAGAACTGAATGAACACCTAGATCATTTAAGGCAACTGTTTGAAGTATTCAGGAAACAAAAACTCTATGGGAAACTAGAAAAGTGTAGTTTTTTGGTGCCGGAGGTTAGTTTCTTGGGATACATCATAGGAAAAGAGGGGGTGAAAGTGGACCCTAGCAAGGTCAAAGCCATCCAAGATTGGCCTGTACCAACAACTATCACTCAAGTAAGGTCTTTCCATGGTTTAGCATTCTTCTATAAAAGGTTCATTAGAAACTTTAGTGCCATTATGACTCTTGTTACAGAATGCACAAAAAAGGGCAAATTTGAGTGGACCCCAGCTGCACAAAGGGCATTTGAGACACTGAAGGACATGACGTTCAAGGCTCCTATAGTTAAGCTCCCATATTTCACTAAACCCTTTGTAGTGGAGTTTGATGCATGTGGGACTGGGATTGGGGCTGTCTTGGTCCAAGAAGGAAGGCCAAAAGCTTTTTTTAGTCAAAAGCTCAATCAAAGTAGACTAAATTACTCCACTTATGATAAGGAGTTTTACTCCATTATGAGAGCATTAGAGCACTGGTCACACTATCTTAGAATTCAACCTTTTGTCCTGTATACAAACCATGAGTCCTTAAAGCACATTAATGGATAACACAAACTCAGTGGAAAACATGCTAGATGGGTGGAGTTCCTTCAAACATTTGATTTTGTAGCTAAGTACAAAATAGGAAAAACCAACATAATAGCAGATGCACTAAGTAGAAAACACAACCTGTTAGGTATGCTTGGCACTAGAATCTTAGGGTTTGAGGTAATCAAGGAGCAATATGAACACTTTCCTGACTTTGCACTCATCTATCAACAGAGCCAGAATGAACCTCAAGGTCTGTTTTCAGTACAACATGGCTACTTATTTAAGGGGAATAGACTATGTATACCCCAAACACCTATGATCAACCCTGGTCAAAAAAGTACATGAGGGAAGCTTGGGGGGACACTTTGGAATTCAGAAAACTCTTGACATGCTAGCACAACACTTCTACTGGCCCAAAATGTTAGGCTTAGTAGGCAAGCATGTGTTGAGATGTGAGACCTGCCTTAAAGCAAAGTCACCTTCCACAAAGGGGAGTACCTACCCCTACCAGTACCTGATAAGCCTTGGGAACATGTGAGTATAGATTTCATGATGGCCTTGCCAAAGACTAGAAGAGGCAAAGATTCAATTATGGTAGTAGTAGACATGTTTTCAAAGATGGCTCACTTTGCGGCCTGCCTGCTCCAAAATAGATAATGCACAACACAAAGCACAATTATACTTTTCAGAAATTTTGAGACTGCATGGAGTCCCAAAACCATCATATCTGACAGGGACAGCAAGTTTCTCAGTCACTTCTGGAGAACCTTGTGGAAATTATTGGGAACAAAGTTGCTATTTAGTACTGCCTATCACCCGAAAATTGATGGGCAAACTGAAGTCACCAACAGAACCTTGGGCACCCTTCTTAGAGTATTAGTAGAAAAGAACCTTAGGGAATGGGACTTAAAACTATGCCATGTTGAGTTTGCATACAACAGAAGTCCAAGTCAAGCCACTAAATATTCACCTTTTGTGTGTGTATGGGACTAATCCTCTACGGCCCATGTCATTGATTAACTTGCCTTGTGATGATAGGAGACAGATGGAAGCAGAAGAGATGATAAAGGAAAGAAAAATTCTACCTGGTAAGCACCATGTATAACGAAATTCACAAACTAGCTATTCTTGTTTGCAATTCTACCAAATAGCACTCAACTTATGCAAATTCATATGCCGTAGCTATATTAGCCTAAAAACGTTAGATTTACCGTTAAGTGGTGAATTTACATAATTGCCCTTGTTTTATTTTGGGTCTTCTTCCTGCTTGGTGTTCTCTCTTCCTTTACTTGCGCCATTGATAAGGATAAAGCATTATTACAACTCAAAAAAAAGTCTTATTTGAAACCCCACACCATCACACATCACAATTACAATTACATCACATCATATTAAACCAATGAATATTCCCCAATATCACAATCTCAAAAAAAAACATGAACACATTTCAATACATGGACAAAACAAATTAATGCCCAGTAATTCAAAGCAAAAAATCAAAATAACCCAGAAATGTAAAAGTTTGAAACTACAAAAAATTAGAAGATTTACAACCAATTTATGCAAAATTGAACACCGAAAATAAAAAAGAATGAATCTTTATATACCCCAGTAATCTTTATACGGAAGATTAAACAGAGAAACAGAGAAACAATGGCGGACAGTAAAATGGAAGAAATGAAGAAAATGGCATTATGACCTTCGATAAAGATAAACAGAGAAACTCAAAACCCAATTACAAAAAGAAAGATTAAGATTAAGGTGGCAGATTTTGGGATTGAAATGCAGCAATTTGTTATAGAATCTGAGGAAGAAGAAGAAGAAGAATTCATCACATAATTTTCCTCAGATTCTAAATTTTCATCGCCCATTGTTGAATGTGAAAATTTCCACTTCAATTTTGGAGTTTGTGGGGTTTCAAAGAAGACTTTTTTTTGAGTTGTGATAATGCTTTATCCTTATCAATGGCGCAAGTAAAGGAAGAGAGAACACCAAGCAGGAAGAAGACCCAAAATAAAACAAGGGAAATTATGTAAATTCACCACTTAACGGTATTTCTAACGTTTTTAGGCTAATAACGCTACGGCAGATGAATTTGCAAAAGTTGAGTGCTATTTGGTAGAATTGCAAACAAGAATAGCTAGTTTGTGAATTTCGTTATACCTGGTGCTTACCAGGTAGAATATCCCTAAAGGCAATGGAGCAGCTGCACAACCAAGTCCATAAGAACATTGAAGAAACAAATAGGAAATACAAGCTGACTTCAAACAAGCAACTCATGTGCAAACAAGTCATCAAAGAAGGACACCTAGTATGGATCTATCTGAGAAAAGAAAGGTTTCCCCATTGGAGAAAAAATAAACTAATGCCAAAAGCAATAGGACCCTTTCCAATCAGGAAAAAATATGACAACAATGCCTTTGACATCCAGCTGCCTAAAGAGTACAACATTTCATCAACCTTGAATATAGGAGATTTAACACTATAAGAACCTCCTTCAGAATTGAGGACAATTCTCCCCCAAGAGGGAGGAGTTGATACAAAAGCATCAAGGAACAAAGACAATCATGATGATCCAATAGCAAAAACAGAAGCATAAGCCAACAGAAAATGTGAGAACACAGATCCATCAAAACAACAGGGAATTCTCAGCAAAACACCTGCACCAAATCCTCATAAAAGCAAGGAGATAGGGTCCAAGGCCATGGATGGGCTGGGAAAAGAGTAAACTTGCCATACAAAGCAAGAAGAGCCTATAAAAAGCCAACGATAACAAGATAGGCCTCCAACAGACATCACTGACACAGGAGACAGGACAATTGAGTCAGCTGCCTGTCAACTGACCCTGGTGCATATGCTGAGCAAGGGTCTGAGCCAAGTAGATCACACTGAAGCTGGAAATGGTACCTTGGTACATGGACCAAGCCACCAAGGGGCCAGGACCACACTGATCATTCAATAGGGAGACCACAGACCTGGACTAAAGGTGGGCTGGTCAAAGGAAATAAGCAACAGAATTGTAGGCTATTATTTCTGTTTCTGTTTTAAAATGTGCATGTATTTGGCATGTGATTTTTAGGATTTTAAAAAGTAGGTATGGATTTATAGCTGTTAAAAGCATGTGAGAAACCTATATATAGGCCTCACCTTGTAAGAATCATGGATAAAAAATTTTCAATAAAGTTCCAAAGTATTTTTTCAGAAACCATTTTTCTCTTTTTGTGAAGTTGTGTGTGCAATCTTCACACAACCTTGGAGAGTCCAATTGTTGAGCAATTGTCACATCCTCAAGGTTCCTTGCAACTCTGGGGAGAAGGAACCTTGATTTGTTAAGGGAGGCTAGGAAAGGAGGGAGCAGGAACCACTCTTCTCAATCATATCCACCAGAAAATCAAGAAGGGTTTTCTTGGTTTGTTAGGCCACTAATTTAGGGCTATGTGTGCATACCAGACACTTTGAGGGGTTTGCAAGACAAGTTCAGGACTCCCTATTAACCTTGTGTGTCCACATTGCCTATAGACTTGGTCTGCATCAGGTGATCAAGGGAAATCCACATTGTCCCTGGAGTCATCATCGGGGTTCAAGACTCCAGTTCTTGAACCAAGCCTGATCATTTGGGTACCTAGCACTGGTTCCACAAAGATTCTGAGTAAAAGAGATGGGAAACTAAGGGAAGCCCCATCATCCCTACATAGTCAAGATTCCAATCCAGCCTTGACTGTGCATCAACTTGGCTCCTTATCATAAAAGAAGAATTGGGGTCAATTCTTTTCAAAGAAGGAGAAGATGCACCAAATATGGGTGTAGAGTCAGCAAACAACTACAAGTCAAAGCCCACACAAGCCATAGTAGGACACCATGCACTACTGAACTTAACACCTACACCAAATTTAGGGTGCTTGAGTAAAACCAGTTTGAAAGGTAGTCACAGTTCCATAAGGTTCCTAGGAACATCGTCCAAGCAAGGAAGGACCATGTCAAACATTGAAGATCAAGGATCAGCAACAAAACCCCACATAGATACAGATCATGGCTCACAGACAACTGATGTTGACCAGCAGACCTTGGTGGAGGTATTTAGCCTTACCCAGGGCACCATTGAGCCCAATGAGCATAGAAATGGCATCTCCCTACATGGACCTAGTTGGCTAGGGGCTAGGACCACCGTACATATTCACCATCAGGAGTTGGGATCCAGCTGAAGGTGGCTTAGGAGAGAGAATTTTAGAAAAAAGGGCATGTGATGTTTTAAAGGCTTTTGTTTGTATTTTTAATAAGGCACATGACTTTCACGTGCCATTTACCGTTTTTTTAGTTAGCCTAAGCATATATATAAGGCTAGTGTATGATGTAAAAGACACTTTTGATTCCAAATATAAATAAATCCAATCTTTGTTGTTCAAAGTTAGAATTGTACTTTTCAATTCTATTTTTGAGTTTGGGGTTGATAACCGGTTTATAACGCGTCGTTTAACGCTAAGAACCTAAGCTAATCAAACACATTTATAAACACCCTAGTTACAACTATAACGTGTATAGAGGTAAGTTTGGGGATCGAACCACAAGGAACAAGGACAAGGGAGATTAAGTGCTAGGTGTAGATGGAAGGAGTGTGTGTATGAAGGTGGGTGTTTTGTACTAAACTAGGAAAAACGATAAACAAGATTAAGATAACGATAAGAAACAAACGGGGTTGGTGAGGATTCACCCTAGGTCGATGCTATGTTGTCATACAAAGCTAGTCAAAGGAGATCGAGCGTGGCTCAATCGAGACACTCTAGATGACATGGGGAAGTTGATGACATATAGTCAATACGAACGACCCATAATCGCCCTATGTCTCACAAGCGGCAGGACAAGATATGCATCGAATATCAATCAATCAAACCACAACAACCTCAACCCTAATCTAGCATATGAACAACACTCATCAAACCTAGGGTTTCACCATACCAAAACCCCTAAGAAATCTACTCTAGCATGTTTGAAGTGAAAACAACAAAGAACAAGGAAGAAAGGATGAATGTAAACATTAGGGCAAGAAATAAACTAGTAATAATGAAAGACAAAGCAAGAAGATTAACTATCAACAAATCTAGAAAGCAATAAGAGCAACAAATGAAAGCAAAGGAACAAGATTCAAAGCAATAAATGAAACATGAAAGAGGAAAGCATTAAATGGCATGAATGAAACATAAACAAAGTAAATGAAAGCAATAAAGAAAGATAGAAAGATAAACTTACATAAATAAAGGTGCTTGAATGTAAAGGAAATGAAATTACAAGACTTGAATGTAAAAGAAAGCAATTGAAATCTAATCTAGGGTTTGGAATTGAAAGAAAGCATTAAATGATGTTCTTGATGGAAGAGGGAGTTTTTATCCACCAAGGCATGAGGAGTATGTTCATAAAAGTGCCCTTAAATAGGCTACAAGAAGTGGGAACAAAAGCCCTAAAAATATCCTACGTGGTAAGCTTTAAAGAGAAGATCGCAAATCGCAGAACAGCAGCAGATTCGCCCGAAGCCAGGGCCCCTTCGCCCGAAGCTAGCCCATTCGACCGAATGGGGGTCGAAATTCAACCTTTCCAGAAACTTGTGAAAATGCACTTGGGGCATCATTCTTAGCTTCGACCGAAGCTACAAGCCAATTCGGCCGAAGCCACTAAATTCGCCCGAATGGGCTGCAATTCGGCCAAAACAGAGAGTTGCAAATTGTTCTTGGGCTGCAGCATTGGGGATTCGACCGAAAATCACCTAGATCGACCAAAAATAGGTCATCTTGGCCTATTGCACTTTCAAACAACCATCAAACAAATTCCGATCTTCGCGATACTTTCGGGGATGACCCGAAACACTTCTGGGAGCCTCGAAACGTGTGCCATTTCTTCGACCTTGACGTCTAAGCCTCAAACTCAACCCGAATCACCTCGAAACGAGCTCCGATCATCGTGATATCTTCAGGGATGACCCGATGCACTTGTGAGCGCCTCGAAACACGTGCATTTCCTCCGACTTTGATGTCTAAGCCTCGAACTCAACCCGAATCACCTTGAAATCTCCCGAAAACACCTAAAATGATCTCTAAACACCATGGAGACAAGATCAAGGTAAAACCAATGTAAAACACCGAGATACGACACCAAAGTAGGGCTATAAATGTGCTCTAAATCGAGCACATCAAGGGTTTGTGAGTGAAACAACCCTTTGATCTCAGCCTTCCTATTCAAGATCCTTGGTGAGTGAAGCCTTAGGTATTGTAGGAGATTAATGCCTAAACAATTTAAGGATTGCAAGGGTATTAATCCTAGAACAGCCTCTTTCTGATCATATAAGTTCTTTGAAGAATTTTTCTTGTTCATCTCCATCCACACTTAATGTTAACAATCCTTGAAAGTGGTATGATTGTTGCAAATCTTGATGGAAAATCGGGAGATTAGAATAAAACATGTGTAATTCAAATGATTTGTTGGTGACGATATAATTATTGTTATCCTTTAGGATACCTTGCCGTCAAGAACGTTTTCTAATAGATTACGGTGCATTAATCTTGGCTATCTAAAGCGACGTTGTCGGTGAGTAGTAGGAGTACCTTAGGGTTTGGCCAGACTACTGTTTTGTAGATGTTTCTTTATCAAATTGTTTTAACCTGATGAATATTGATGATGAATTGGTTATGAATGATTATGATGATATTGATATGGTTGATGGATCGGGCTCACGAGCTGGTCATTGACGGAGTAGAGGGAAAACCTCCCTTACTCCCTATTTTGAGGTGAATTGTCATTTAAAAATTGACTAGCCTCACCTGAGAGTGACATAGCCTTAGAGCTATGGATGTTCCTCTCAACTAGACTTCCTGTGCGCACATAGATCTAGGGAAATAATGTTCCTTTTAAACCGATGTTTTGAATTATAATATTTTGTTTTTTTGGATTGTTACTTCTTATTCAGTTCAATATGACCCTCTGTTGTTTCCATATTTTTCGATTGTTTATAGATCGGAACCAGACGGGAACGACGGGGAAGTAGAGTTGATTAGAGTATACCGTGAAGATACTTTAGATTTGAGTTGTATAGTAATAGTACTGTCTATGTTGGGCTGTAGTAAATGTGTAGTGGATTTGAGTACGTTAATCGTATTGGGCTTTATGGTTAGTTGTATGAACATGTTGAACTTTGGTTTAGATGATTGAACTTAAGATTAGTTGTTTAGTTATGTTTTAGATATTTTGAGCTTCCGCGAGTTATGTTTTGGTTTTTGAATGCTTTGGGCAAGATAACATGTGGTTAGTGTTCTCAGTGGCTTGAGATTTGACTTCTTTGGGTTAGTAAACCCTGTGATGACCTATCTTGCTCAATCAACGGTAAGTCAGATTGTTACAATTGAGACAGAAGTTTTTAATGAGATGAGTTATCAAGAAGACAAACCTAATAAACGTGTTGTTGGTCATAGTCATGGGGTTACTAGATCTCACGTGTTTGGTATTGAAGCCCAATTACAAAAGGACAAGATAGGTGATTGTGGTGGTGTTTCAAGTGATGTAATTAAATCCTACATATTGTCTGTTGAGAGAAAAAATAATGAGTATATGAGAAGAAATGATGAGGTTATGAGAATAAATAATTACATTATCTCCCAATTACAAAAAAGAAATGATGAGGTTACTTCCCAACTTTTGAAAAAAGATGAAGATGTTGAAGAACTAAGTGCTCAAAATTAAAAAATTCTTACTCAACTTGAATTAGTCTTAAATTAGTAACAATAAATCAAAGGACAAGTAAGAATCATTGTTATTTTTATCATCAATTGAATCTTTTTCATATTACTTTTTAGTGCTTATGGTAGAAGCGTAGTTGCTAATATTTTCATGTAACATATAATTTTGTTTGCTGTTATATGAAGTAGATATGATAATGACCAATATAAACTTTTGTATATTCATAGGGAGTTTGGTAAGGTAATCTCATACTTGAAAATATTTGTTGGCCTTGAAACACAAATAGGGCGTATGTATTTTGGCTAAAATTTGTGCATTTTGTTTGATTTCTTGCAGATTTTTGCTGCTGATACTCATATTATGACCGACAAATCATTTTTGCGGAAGTCTCGACACTGAAGTGGATAATGCAACATAATGACAACAAATTTGGAGGCCTTTAACTTTTGACAAACTTTTAACTCTATAGGTTTTGCTCTCTTTAACATCAACGAATGTATGTAAATATATAATAGGCATATGCCACATCGACGAACGTATATACGTCTATGAATATCGAATTCTTATACTTATGTGGATATAATTAATTTGGTATTATATTTGTTGGTAATTATGTATGTTTGATGAATTTTATATAGTATGGAAAAGGCTAATACATATTGGGGTGATGATAAATAATTATGGTTTTTATTTTCATTTAGACGTATAAAAGTGTCTAAAATATTAATCATTTTCCAACACTTAAAATCGTCTAAAAATTTTGGCATATTCCACGCTTTAAAACGTCTAAAATCTTGAAAATTGTAGCATGGATTTAAGGCGCGAAATATCTTTTCCACGGTTAAAACCGTCGGAAAATTAGCGTCTTAATGGTGAAATTGTAGTTTGGATTTAAGGCGCAACATCTTGTTTTCCACGGTTAAAAGCGTCGAAAGAATTTTTTTATAAACAGAAATAAGCGTCCAAAAAAAAGCGTCGAAAATTTGTAACTCTATTTTTTTAGATGTTTTGCCATGCATCGAAAATATATTTTCCGCCGATTAAAACCGTCGAAAAAATCAATGTTTTCCTTCGAAAAGCTCCGTGTTTTTTTGTAGTAGAACATGCAAGATAAATATAACATGCAAGAAGTGTGTACTATTTTAGCTACCATGTGGTACTAAGACCAAAATAGAGAATAATATTAGAAAATGCTCCCAAAATAATATATTCTTCTAAAAGCTTCAAGCAAGGTTGTGAGGATTCTACGCAAGATCGAAATCATCAGGTGGGATCGGATCATAGGATCGGTCGGTTCTACAAATTTGCAGAAATAACAAGTTGTATTATGATCATGTTTATTGTTTGATCATTTTTGGTGACATAACCAAGGGTGCAGTAAGTGAAGCCCTCAAAAAGATGGGGAGATTTAAGGCAGTTGGACCGGATGATATTCCGATTGAGGTGTGGAGGAGCTTGGGAGACGAGGGCATTCAATGGCTTACGAATCTCTTTAACGCTATCCTGAGATCCAGTAAGATGCCGGAGGAGTGGAGGATTAGCACAATTATCCCTTTGTTCAAGAAAAAGGGCGATGCACAGGAATGCGGGAACTATAGGGGTATCAAACTCCTAAGCCACACTATGAAACTGTGGGAAAGAGTTCTTGAGAAAACAGTTAGACGGGAGACGGTGATTAGGGAGAACCAGTTTGGTTTCATGCCGGGGAGATCAACTACTGAGGCGATTCATATTTTGAGGAGATTGATGGAAAAGTATCGGGAGCGAAAGAAGGATTTGCATCTCGTGTTAATCGACCTGGAGAAAGCATATGATAGCATACCACGCACCATCATTTGGGATAGCCTCAAGAAAAGAGGTATTTCATCAAGATATATTGAGGTAATACAGGACATGTATGATGGTGTTTCGACCAACATTCAAACACCAGTGAGGCTAACAGAGTCTTTCAGTATTAGAGTGGGCCTACATCAGGGATCAGCACTTAGTCCTTTTCTCTTTGCGGTGATTATGGATGAAATCTCGAAATCGATCTGGGAAACTGTACCATGGTGTATGCTTTTCTCCGATGATATAGTCTTGGCCGCAGAGACTAAGGAGGACGCTAAAAGTAAATTGGAAGAATGGAGGGCAGCCTTGGAGGGTAAGGGGATGGGCATAAGTCGCTCGAAGACTTAATACATGCGATGTTACTTTAGTGGGACATAATCGATAGGGGAGCCAGAGGTGTCCATCAGGGGAGAAGCTGTTGTATGCACATCTAAGTTCAAATATCTGGGTTCTGTGATTCAGAACAATGGGGAGATTGAGGGTGACGTTACTAACCGTATACAGACAGGTTGGCTCAAGTGGAGAGCAGCGACTGGGGTGCTTTGTGATAAAAGATTTCTTAGTAGACTAAAAGGGAAATTCTACCGCGTTGAGATTAGGCCGGCTTTGTTGTACGGAACAGAGTGCTGGCATGTAAAGAAGGCTTTCGAGCAGAGAATGGATGTAACAGAGATGCGCATGCTGAGATGGATGTGTGGTAAGACAAGGATGGACAGGATTAGAAATCAGGAGTTTAGGGAGAAGTTAGGGGTTGCACCTCTCTCTGCAAAGATGCGGGAGAACAGGCTCAGATGGTTTGGGCATGTGCAGAGAAGCACCCATGACGCTCCAGTGAGAAGGTTTGAACACATCATAGTGGAGGGCAAGAGAAGCCGCGGAAGACCTAAGAGGACGTGGAAGGAGCAGATTAACAGCGACCTGCTCGAACTACACCTCTCTAAGGACCTGACTAGGGATAGAGCCACATTGCGGCTGTCCTTATTCACGTCCTAGATTACTAGACTTGTTTGTTACTGTTTTGTGTCTTTCGTCGTCGCTATTCACTATCTCTTTTACCTTTATCGTTTATAAATTTATAAATGATCCTTATGTTTGGCTAACAGTGGGTGTAAGATGCAGGTTTCAGTTTTTTTTGCAGGTCTTATCCTTGAAGACTATTATAGAGCCGAAGGACTCTTATGACCGCCCTCTCCTTCTGGGTATGAGACGCCGTCGACCTTCCTTCCCTAGACCCTGACCATAGAGTATCTATGTGCGGGAACACTGGGTATGATGATGATGATGATGATTTTTAGAATAAAAAAGCATCAAAAACCAATAAAGTACATTGCAATATCCTTCTTACTTATTTAATGTCGTTTGAATCTGTTTTCTTTATGAAACGATAAAATGATAAACACATAAAGTATTCAAATGTTCGATACTAACAAATAAAAGTATCCAACAAATCAGTATCCAAAAATTATACTAATAGAAACAATAAACAGATTTAGAAGTGATTTCCAAAATCATACAAATCCCACAAAACAAATGAAAATCCAAAATCATAAAATCTCCAAAATATAAAATCCAAACAAGACAAAAAAAAAATCATACTAATTACTAATAGAAATAGTAAACAAATGTAGAATTAATTTTCGAACCTAAATAGGATTTGACATTATCAGATTGCAAAAGTAAAATTAAAAAAAAATAAAAAAAAAAAAAGAGGAGACACTGAGAGTTGTGTATATTTTCAACAAATAAAATCAGATTGCTAAAAGATGACAACCATGGACATTCCCCATCTCTAGCTAAAAGAGGATTTTTGAACCTCAAAAAATGACAACCATGAAAATCAAATGGAAAATCAAATTACAAAGTAAAAGAGGATTTTCGAACCCAAATCGAAATTCGGAGACCACTTTCGAGGCTTGAGCAGTATTAGTTTGATGAAGATTCGAGGCTCGAAAAGCAGCAGGTCAATGAAGATGGTGATAGGTGATTGAAGAATGAAGATGGTGAAGTCTGAAAGATGAAGCAGCAGCAGCAGGTTCGAAAGAGGGGAGACTGGAAGCTGCGAGATTTTTAGGGTTAAGGCTATTTAGGGTTTATTTGGGGAAATAATATAATCAGGCCTAACATATCTAACACAAGCAGGATCAATAGTAAAAAAAAATCGCGATCCTACACGGTTCCACACGAACTTAATGATCTTATGAGCGATCCAACATGATTTCGATTCTAAGCATGACTCTACTCGTTGGCACCGATTTGGGTTGTAGGATCGTACGATCTTACGATCATAATCGCGATTTTGATAACCATTGCTCTAAGAATGATAATCTCTCAAAATAGTTCTTGAAAGATAATAATCCAAGCTTGAAAAAAAATACTTCTCAACCTATTTAAACAAAACTTAAGCTAGTAAGATGATGGGTAAAAATTCATCTTTTTTAAAAAAAAAAATGGACAAATCTTACCTTAAGAGGGAAAATTTGATGAACTTGACTTGAAAGGGGATGATGTTAAGCTTGTTCTTCAAGGAATTCTTCAACTAAGATCATAAAGAACATAAGGAAAAATAAGATAAATTATAAATGTGTTTAAGTGTGAATTAAGGAGGAAGGATGAGCAAAAATGAAAGGGACATGGGGAGGTGATATATTCAGCTTGTAGGGGCTAATTTAGGGGTTTAGAATCACTACAAGAAAATTTATTTTTAGCAACAAAGATAGTCGTTGCTAAAAATCTGGTCTCGTTGCTAAAAATATTTTTTGCAACGAAATTCATTGTTGTGGGTATAGCCGTAGCTAAAAGTTTTAGCAACGACTTTGATTGTTGCGAAAGGTTGCAGGTTTTAGTAACGAGTTGTATTGTAGCAGAAAAATATTTCGTTGCAATTCTTTTAATAGTTTTAGCAACATAAAATGTCGTTGCCAAATAGTTTGAATTTTTGGCTACAACTTTTTTCGTTGTTAAATATATGTTTTTCACAACAATATAAGTTGTTGCAATTCAAGAAATTCTATCTTTTCCAACGACTTTGTTGTAGGGAAAACAATCAAGTAAAATTTATTTTTTGCTGTTTTTAGCAACGATTATTACCGTTGCAAAAAACATATACATTTTTCGCAACGACTTTGCTATTTTATGAAACAACTTACAATCTATACATAAATTAGACAATTAAATTAATAAATAATTTATAACGAACTAAACAAATATCACCAGTTAATTAACATTATATATTAATTCATATCACAAAATATCACACGTCTCTAATATCGTGCGTCCAAAATATACGTAATTCATATACATGTAACGGAGCATTTCTCCAAAATAATTCTCCTACCATATACAAGTTTTCCATGCAAAAATTTACAAGTAAAAGGCACTTTGAAGAAGTCCAAAAATATACAAGTGCAAATATCATAACATTCATAACCCAAAACATTGGATGTCCAAAATGCTTGTAGCTATCACCAACTTTGTCATTTACTGCAAAAACTATCCAACAAAGAAATGCTTACCTGCACCAAATAATTAAATATAAAACCACAGTCTTAAATTAACTTTAAACTTCTATATCGATAAAAAAAATCTATATTATATTATTAAAATTCAAAAATACCATTAGCACGTGTTTAACACTAGTGCTTAATATAGAAAGTATGAAATTACCATCTTCTGGTCATCAGAAATAATGGTATACCAAAGTCGATGATTGCTTGTGGTTTTTCATCATACTTGTATATGCTAAATGCTATGATACATTTCTTAAATGCTCCTTTTTAAATACAAGGAAGCCAATGCTTGACCTTTGTGATTTTATTTGTAATACCATCCTTGTCATATGGTTTGGCTCATACGATTACAATATTAAATTTTGGTGGGCTGTTGATCGTATATTACTTTGTTGATTCTTATGTACAGCAACACTGAGTCACTGACAATGCCAAAGCTTTTGTTCCAACAAAATCCAATTTCATCCCAAAACAACATCAAATCTAACAATAGTCGTCAACACTCCTAATTGGACTAAAATGCCAACCAGCTAATGCCATTGTAACTAAAACTACAACACAAGCCGCCAATACTCTTAATTGGACTAAAATACCAAACAACTAATGCCATTGTAACTAAAACTACAACACAAACCACCAATACTCCTAATTGGACTAAAATGCCAACCAGCTAATGTCATTGTAACTAAAACTACAACACAAGCCGTTAATACTCCAAGTATATATTAAAAACATGTCGTATTAAATTGTTGTAAGGCTAAGTATAGATTAAAAAAATGCAAAAGAAAACATCATTTACCTAAAAAGCCTTCGTGACAATCATTGAACTTCTTTGCTCTGTAGCTGTTGTAAGATGCTTTGTTTCATTGATTCAATTGCCTTTTGTTGTTCTGTCTTATATTCTTCAAATTGTCGTTGTTGTAGCAACTGACTTTCCATCAACTCTTTAATTTGTTGTTGTTGCTCCTGAATTTTCTCTTGTTGTTGCTCCATATTCTTACGGTTTTTTATTTGTGCTTTTTCTTTAGAATATGCACGTACCCCTGTCCCTTTTCCACGTACATTCCCTGAATTTTGGCCTAAAACTCGAAGCAAAATTTCATCTTGTGTCATTGAATCCCCAGCTGAAGCAAAAACATCTTTCAACTTCACCTATTACAGAAACAAGATATATATAATTGTATATTATAATAAAAAAAACATACAAGGGTAAGAAAAATGGGTTGTACATACATGGATTTCTTTTGACCGTGTATTGAGCCATTCTAGTTTTCCTTGATCATTCTTACGAGCGTGTTGGATAAGCCAAACTTTATTAGCAGTTAGCTTGACATTAGTATTCTCCTTTGTCTATTCAAATTATACAACGTTATTGATATTATTTTAAATTACATTTAATAAACATAATAAAATAGGTTTGTCTTACTAATACGTCCTCAAATTCAGGAAATGATATATTTCCAGTCGTATGCTTAGTTCTCTTGTCAGAAATTTGATTTTTAGAGTTCCTCTCACTTATGACCCGCACGATGATTTTATACATAAACATTACATAAATAGTTCATAAATAGTACATAGTTGGATTTAAAAAATACCTTAAATTTGTCGGATCCATAATACTTGATGAGATATTCCCATTGAGGTTGGGGTAAGTCAGGAGGAGGATTCTTTTTACGCTCCTCATCAGTTTTTCTGCATCGCTTAGTTTTGTAGTAATTGTGCAACCTACACTTGTACAATCTATATAAACGTTGCATTGTCTCTAAGACAAATGCATACATTCGAAAGTAATTACTAGACTTATCAATTTCAAACTTATCCTGCACAAAGAATGTAAGATGATAAGTACAACCAAAACCAGAAAACTATAGTGCTAAATAGTTGATATTAATAAATAAATTAATAACTAACATAACCTGTATTTCCTTCAACATACTGTCTCCAGCTGCCTCAAATGCTTCTTTCCAACTTTTCACATTCAAGGGAGCTTTTGTCCTCACAACACGCCCACACTCATTAACTAAGTGACGAGCATTATCTCCAACTGCTCGTTCAATTTCATCAGGTATTGTGATCTTCAATTTTGATCCTCTCCCTTTAATTTACATGTCAACCACGTAACTCTTATACATTCCTCTCTTACCTCTTCCTTTGATCTTACTAGTCGCTGATGATCCACAATTCACAATTAATGAAAAATTGTTAAGACGTTTCAAAATTATACAAATGTTAAAATTTATCAAGTATGCCTACAATAATCAATAATATCTAAAAACAGTTTCTCCACCACTCTTAACTACCTGTATTACTATCTATCTCATCACCAATAACTTGCTCCACCTCGTTTCGAGTGATAATTTGTCGTGGTTATGGATCTAAAGCCTCATTCACTTGCAAGCCCACTTCAATTCTACTAACAAAGTTGCTTCTTTTCTTTCTTTTACCAGGTACGCCTACAATAATCAATAATCAATAATATATATAAAAAAACCCATAATTACAAACTAAAAAACGTGAAAGTCAAGTTTTCAATAATGTACTTTCCTCCATTAAGGTAATGACGCCTTCAGATGCTTGGTCATTCAAGATTGGTGTAGCAGTTTCTTCATGACCTTGAAGATCGTCTCCATGAATTAGGTTATGGTCATTCAAGGTCGGCGCATCAGTTGTTGGCAATTCAGTTGCTGGCAATTCCGTTGGTGCTACTTTATTTTTATGGGCTTTATAAGCTGTTCATTGCCTCTCCAAATCTACAAGAGTAAAGACAATGAAATCAAAGTGAATTTAAAAAAAATTAAATTAAATTTGTTGAATTGAAATATAAAAAACTTACTTTTGTTAACTTTATGAGCAATCTCATCTGTGATGTGTGGGTTAGTGCTATTATTGAATTGGTCAGCTACATTTTGCTTGCTAATCAATTGCGTCCGACTAGCTTGAACACAACTTAGAAGTTTTCCTGGGACAATACTTCGACTACATATTTTCTTTCCCACTCCTCTCCCAACCATCTTTTATCTATTCAGATATTTAGCAAAATTATCAAACAAAAGTTAGCTTCAACAATAACCAATATATATTTCAAGATAGAGCGTAAAAGATAAATAATATATTTCAAGACACATAATAAAATATTAAATAGTAGTTGAATTGTTCATATAGATAACACGAAAGATAATAGTGAATGTAAACATTGTACAACATAACATAATCAAGGACAAAATCAAAATCAAATTTCAACTTCACTCGATTCCTCAAAGACTTCAATTTCACCATCATTAATGAAATTGTCATCTTCCACTATTTGTGTAACCATTTGCACTACTTGTTCTCCTTTGTAATTGCAACAATCAAGCCAAGCAAACAGTGGAGATTGTTGTCTTCAATAAGTTTGAAGGATTGGAACAATGCAGATGGTGCCAAGAATTGATATGATCAGGCTAGTGGCTGATCTATGGCTATTACCCTTTCAATATCCAATTGATTCGGCAATAGTCTCCCTTAAGAAACTAGGCTACACTCATCTAGGAAGTTCTTGAACAAGAAGGGAAGAAATCCCAAGGGTTGCTTCACTCACACACCTTAGAAGACTCCTAAAATCAGAATTGAGTCTTCAATTCTGAACTTTGAACAAAACAAAGATTTGTGTTATTATTGAATATCAAAACTGATTTGTACAATACAATGCCTTTCCTTATATAGGCTTTCTAACTAAACTAACGGCTACAAAAGATCAAGAATCAACTAAGGACTATAAGGTAGCACGTGACATCCATGTGCCCCTTTTAAAACAAACAAAACACTGAAAAATTAGCCTAACAGTAGTCCTCTGCCAATCTGTCTGCCAAGCTACCTACAGTGGTGTCTCTAGGCTTCCATGATGATGTGTAGAGTTGTCCTGGGCCCAGTATGGGTAGGCCCATGTACAGAGATGTCAGATATGCCCTGAGTTGCCTTCAAGATGCACAGGTTATGGCTCAGGGTCTTGACCAAGGTCCCCTTGTCAGCCAGTAGATCAGACTTGTCCTGTTCTGTGTCTGATGGGGCTGCTGGGCCTGTGGCCTACTGTTTTGGGTTCAATGAGCCCTTCCTTTGCTTTGGGCATGGTCTTGGGTTGTCTAGGGGTGTGTTACTGGCCTTGTTGGTGTCCCTTCCCATCTCCTTTGGGTTTGGTGCAGGTGAATCAGGAGGAGGGTCTTTCATCTGTTGTTGACTTTGGGCTTGACTACCCATGATTGTTTCATCCCCTCCTTCTTCAAAAAGAATTGTCCCCAATTCTTCATTGCCATGATATGGAGCCAAACCCAATCTCCTTCTTTGAATTGTCTCTTGAAATGGTGTCCTTTGTCAGCTCTCAATTTGTACCTCTTATTGGCCTTCTCAATATTGTCTCTGACTTGAGCATGAATCTTTAAGAGTGTCTCAGCCTGTGCTCTTGCTTCTTCGTGGGGAGTGTCCTTTCCTGGCAAATAAAGTAAAACAGCAGGTAGTAAAGGATTGACACCAAACAAACATTCAAAAGGAGAGATCTTAGTGGCTGAGTTGGGACTCATGTTGTATGCAAACTCAGCTTGTGCTAACTTTACATCCCACTTCCTAAGGTTCTTCTGTACTAAGGTCCTGAGTATAGTGCCCAATGTTTTGTTAGTGACTTCAGTCTGCCCATCTGTTTGAGGATGGTGACTGGTGCTGTACATTAGCTTAGTGCCCAATAATTTCCATAGGGTGGACCAGAAGACACTAAGGAACTTACTATCCCTGTCTGAAACAATGGACCTAGGTATACCATGCAATCTGACTATTTCAGAGAAGTATAGGTTAGCAATGTGCTTTGCATCATCAGTTTTATGGCAAGCAACAAAATGACCTATCTTTGAAAACCTGTCAACTACTACCATTATAGCATCCTTTCCCCTTTTGGTCCTAGGTAGGGCTACAATAAAATCCATGCTCAAGTGTTCCCATGGTCTTGTGGCTACAGGTAAGGGCTTGTACTCTCCTTTGTGAAAAGTGAGTTTGGCCTTTATACAGGTGTCACATCTTAGCAAATACTTTCCCACAGTCCCCAACATTCTTCAAAATTCTTGGCCAAAAGAAGTTCTGAGCCAGCATATCCAAGGTCTTTTGGATACCAAAATGACTACTCAAAGCTCCCTCATGTACTTCTTTAACTAGAACAAGTCTTAAAGGGCACTTAGGAATACACAATCTATTGTCTTTAAACAGAATTCCATCCTGAACAGAGAAATGGCCTTGGGGTTCTATTTGACATTGTAAGTATAGACTACTCAGCTCCTGATCTGTCCCATAAAGGTCTTTAATCATCTCAAAGCCTAAGACTTTGGTTTCTAAAATAGCTAATAGATATGTCCTCCTACTAAGAGCATAAGCAATGATGTTAGCCTAACCAGCTTTATATCTAGATGAAAAAGTGAAGGATTGGAGGAACTCAACCCACTTGGTATGCTTAGCATTAAGCTTCTTCTGCCCATGTATGTGTCTTAAGGACTCATGGTCAGAATCCAAGATGAAGGGTTGTACTTTGAGATAGTGTGTCCAAGTTTCTAAGGCTCTAACTTTGGCATAGAACTCCTTACCATAGGTAGAGTAATTTAGTTTGCTCCCACTCAATTTTTCACTAAAATAGGCAATTGGCCTGCCCTCTTGCAGTAACACAGCACCTACACCCTTCCCACTTGCATCACATTCCACCTCAAAGGGTTTTGCAAAGTCAGGTAACCTTAAGATTGGTGCTTGGTACATTTCCTATTTGATTCTTTCAAAGGCTTGTTGTGCTACTTGAGTCCAAGCTAGGTTGTTTGTCTTAGTGCATTCAGTAATTGGTGCCATGATGGTACTAAAGTTCTTTATAAATCTCCTGTAAAATGAGGCCAAGCCATGCAATGACCTCACCTGGGTGACACTAGTAGGGGTAGGCCAGGCTCTAATAGCTTCTACCTTAGCTGGGTCAGCCTTCACTCCTGCCTTGCCAATAATGAACCCTAGGAAACTCACCTCCTGTAACATGAAAACACATTTTTCCAAGTTTCCAAACAACCTTTGTTTCCTTAATATCATGAACACCTCTTTTATATGAGCTAGATGCAAGGTCTCAATAGGGCGGTAAATGAGGATGTCATCCAAGTACACCACCACACACCTCCCTAAACAAGGCCTTAAGACCTCAGTCATCAGTCTCATGAAGGTACTAGGAGCACCAGTAAGTCCAAATGGCATGACCAGCCATTCATAGAGTCCATACATGGTTTTGAATGCTGTTTTCCATCCATCCCCTTCCTTCATTCTTATCTGGTGGTAACCACTTCTAAGATCCACCTTGCTGAACCACTCAACCCCACTCAACTCATCTAATAAGTCATCTAGTCTTGGTATAAGGAACCTGTATTTTACTGTAATGTTGTTTGTACTCCTTGAAACAATACACATTCTCCAAGTCCCATCTTTTTTAGGAACTAAGAGGGTTGGTACTACACAAGGACTCAGGCTTTCCGTCACATACCCCTTTTTCATCAACTCCTCAATCTGACTTTGTAACTCTTGAGTCTCCTTAGGATTAGCCCTATAAGCTGGTTTGTTAGAAAGAGGAGCACTAGGAATAAGGTCTATTTAGTTTTCTATCCCTCTGATGGGAGGAAGGCCTAAGGGTAATTCATTAGGAAAGACATCTTGAAACTCACTCAAAAGAGCTGCTAGCTTGGGGTGAGTCTGCCTAAACCCTTCTTGGATTTCCTTGGTGAACAGAACAAAGATTATTGTGTGCCAGACTTCAATTCTTTGACACAACTTTTCCTACTGATCAAATGAGTGGGTGGTTTGGTCTTAGGAGGGGGTACTGCCTTGCTAGGGGACAAAGGTAACAACTCCTTGACCCTACCATTGTGCCTAATAGTGTAAACGTTGGTGATGCCATCATGCTTAGTGCCCCTGTCATGCTGCCAAGGTCTGCCTAATAGTATGTGACAGGCATTCATGTTCAATACATCACATAAAACTTGATCCTCAAAAGTCCCAATTTGGAAGCTCACTAAGCACTGCTTCTTTACAAAATTCCCTTTATGATCATCTAGCCATCTTAGTTTGTAGGGCTTTGGATGTGGCTTGGTATGAAAACCCATGGACTCACTCCCACTGTCAATAATCAAGTCACACAAATGCTCACCTACCCTACACTTAGTCTGGAAAATGTTTTCCCTTTAGCTAGTCTTATCACTCTTGGGGGTAGCATAGAAGCTTCTCCTAACGAACAGTCCATGATGTTCTTCCTCAGGGTGAATTTGTTCAATGTCATCCTCCTCAGACAGGTCACCCTCAGCTAGCTCCATGGTACCTAAGTTATTCACCACATAAGTACCTTCTGGTCCATCTGCTGGGGTAGGGGTAGGACTAACTCTTCTTGGCCATCCATCAATACTAACATTGCCCTAGGACCCACCCTACCATTGATTTCAGTCCACTCTCTTTGGGTGAAAGCCCTAGCATTTGGACACTCATTTTTAAAGTGCTCATGCCAATGACATTTGAACCAGATTACATCTTCACTAGGGCAGTAGCCTTATCCTTGGGTTGTGCTCTAAGGCCAGAAGGTTTGGGGGTTTTCTGGTTAGTCACAGGGGTAGGTCTATTGGTAGGGGTCCTATTGAATCCGAACCCTTGCTGTGGTCTAGCCTTCTCATACTTTTCATAGATCAAAGCACTGTTACATGCCCCATCATAGGTAAGGTTCTGTATAGGCTCAAGCTTCTCTCTAAGTTCTTCCCTTAGGCCACCTAGGAACCTACCAATCTTCATGTCCTCAGGTTCATTGATGTCACACAAAACTGCCAGTCTCTCCCTTTCTTGGATGTATTCAGTTACAAACTGGTTACCTTGTCTTAGGTTTCCCCACTTGACATACAATTGTTGTTTATATGTGGAAGGAACATATTTTCTTCTGAGATGCTTCTTAAGTTTTTCCCAAGAACTAATTTTAGGCCTCTCTTCCCTTTTTCTTTGTTTTTGAATACCATCTGGCCATATAGTAGACAGTTTGGTCAACTTAACCTTGGTTATCCTAAACTTCTAGTCCTCTGGTGTTTCTTTAAACTCAAAATACCTTTCTAGACTATTCTCCCAATCAACATAATCATTAGGGTTTCCAGTGGTACCCTCAAAGTTTGGAACATCCACATTCATCAATCTGTCATTTGGTAGGGGATGTGGTCTGTGATGGGTAAACAACCCTGCATTGGTGATGGTCAGGGATCGCTGTTCTACCATATCTGTAAGGGTATTGAGTCTGGACTCTACATCTAAAGGATTCACTGGATCCATATTGTCAAAGGTTAGAGGAAGTTAACCAGCACACCCAACAAGCACAGAAAACAAAACCAAGACTCTCAAGATTGAGTTTCTTGTCCCTGAGAATGTTCACCAATGGATTCAGACTTTTAGAAAAGATGAATACAGGAGAGTTTTCTCACAGGGAAAAGGCAACACACAATAGAAAAAATAAGGAAAGACACAAAGGAAACTCAAAAGAAAAAACAGAAGGAGCTAGTACAGATCACCTAGTGCACACTTCTTGATTGGTTCCTTTCTCTGATTCTCTTCTGGTTTAGTTTGCACCTTCAAGGGGTCCTCTGCGTGTTCCACTGCCTAAGCTCTGATACCAAATTGCAACAATCAAGCCAAGCAAACAATGGAGATTGTTGTCTTCAATAAGTTTGAAGGATTGGAACAATGCAGATGGTGCCAAGAATTGATATGATCAGGCTAGTGGCTGATCTATGGCTATTACCCTTTCAATATCCAATTGATTAGGCAATAGTCTCCCAGAAGAAACCAGGCTACACTCACCTAGGAAGTTCTTGAACAGGAAGGGAAGAAATCCCAAGGGTTGCTTCACTCACACACCTTAGATGACTCCTAAAATCAGAATTGCGCCCAAACAAAAATATATTCAGATAGGTGCGTGCCTAGGTTTTGTTATTGTGCTGAGCTTTTAATTCTTTCTAAAATTATTTTTTAATTCTATTGGCTGCGGTCCAAGAGAATAACCGCAGCCTATATATTTTTTGGGTTATTTGCTGCGGTTTTTCTAAGAAAAACCGCAGCTTATGTATAATTTTTTTTTCGCGACAATTTTCTTCTATTTTAAGCTGCGTCTTTGAACAACCGCAACCTATGTCTCGCAGCCAATGACTTTTTTTCCACAAGTGTTTGTGTCAAAACATATATAAATCAAATTATAAATTCGAAAAAATAATTTAATAAAGTTCGGTTAAGAAAAAGAACTCAAATCGCAACGTTTTGACGAAATCGTAAAATAAATTAATAAAAAAATTTTGTACTATGAAATAATAAATAATTTCTTAGAAGTATAAAATATATTTTTGACGAAAGTTAAATTTGTAAAGTTTTTTAAAATAATCGTTACGCAAATTGTTGTGAAAAATGAGTTTAAAACGTAGACGTTAATTAAATCGTAAAGTGATTTTAAATTGTAACAATTCTTGTAATATAAATAATAATAACTATCTTTTTTTAGGCTATTTAAAAATGATAGTTAGGTTTTAGGGATTTTGGTGGTTTGATTTTGGTATTTGGGTAATTAAGAAGTTTTAATTGGAGATTAAGGATAATTAATTGGATAATTGAAATTATGAAATTGTGTCTGTTATAACAAGTGTTCATCAAAACATATTGTTTAGCAAGTCTTCATCAAAACAAAAATCTTCCGGACTCGTAAACTAAAAGACAAAATCTTCTAGACTCAAAAAAAACTGAAAAAAGGAACAAGCTTCATCAAAACGAAATCTTCTAGACTCAAAAGAATTTAACAACAACTAAATGATGAAACTAAATCAATATAATCTTAAAAGCGAAACCTACATAAAGCTAAATGATGAAAAGAATTGAACATAAAATAAAACTAAATGATTAACATAAAAAAGACTTAAATCTACATACTAAATGATGAAAAGAATTAAATCAATATCATTAACATAAAAAAACAAGGAAACTAAATTGAACAAAAACTAGAAAATCTACATAAAAAAACCCAACGAAAATCAAGAATTGAAATATAAACAAAATTAAAAAAAAAAAAAAAAAAAAAAATTCTACATGGTAGGCACTAACTATGGTAAAAGGTGAGTGGCAACTATTCTTAAATTTTTTTTTCCACAAAATAGCATTTAACTCTTGGAAAAGTAACTATTGTAACAATATTAAACCAAAAATGTTTAATTTCCGTTAACTATGGAAATGACATAAATACCCCTATTTCACTTCATTAAAAATCAGCACCTCCTTCCTCTTCCATTAAATGTGTTCTTGTTTCTCCATTAATGTTTGTCTGCTTATAGGAGTATATAACTTAGCTTCTTAATCCATTTGGGGATTGAACTTCAACAATGGGATCCTTCTTAATTTCATCAGTTACTTTCTTTTAAATTTGATCCAATTTGTGCTGCAAGACAATCGATTCTATTGGCTAGCACACATTTCTATTTGTTAAAAAGTACGAAACTTTGTCTTGCTTCCTTCTGTTTGTGCAATATAGAATTTATGGAAGCATGCCTTGTTACTGTTAGTTGGTGCTTCCACTTGGAGGAGCCCGAAAGCTTGTGCATATTCCAAATTTCTGTCAAAGCTATGAGCAGTGTTGCAAATTGATTCATTAGTTGTGGTTTTAATATAAGTGCTCCATTATTGGAAATTTATTGTCAATGATGTAATGCAGAGCCGTATGATTACCTCACCAACTTCATAAAGATGCAAGCAACTCTCTAATTTCGATTGTGAATGATATGAAGATATTTTTTTGAAACGAATATAAAGAAATACTTTAGTCCACATCTCATTTATGTTATTTTGAACAAATTATGCAACCAGGTTAATTGTAAAGTCTATTCGGATTTGAGGGCATGGTTTAAGGTTGAAAGGAAGAAGAACATTAATGGAGAAGCAAAAACACATTCAACGGAAGAGGAAGGAGTGCTGATTTTTGATGAAATGAAACATGGGTATTCATGTCATTTCCATAGTTAACGGAAATTAAACTTTTTTGGCTTAATAATGTTACGGTTGTTACTTTTCCAAGAGTTGAGTGTTATTTTGTGGAAAAAAATTTAATAATTAGCACTCGTCTTTTGTCATAATTGGTGCTAGAATATCCCAAAAAACAAAATCAATATAATCTGAAAACCATAATTTTATAAACAAAAATGCAAAATTGAAATGAAATCCCTAATGCTATGTTTGGGAATAAGGATTTCATTTGAAAATATAGATTTGACTTAAAATTAGTCTTTGGCAAATACATGAATTTCAAATTTGGATTTGAGTCAAATCCACAATTGCTATCAAAATGGTTCAAAAATGAGGATTTGAGAATGACCTCCCAAACCTTGTCATTCTCAAATTCAACATTCATGATTTCATAATTAAAATCATTAATTTGAAATGAAATGCTAGTTGTCAAACACAACCTAAAAGAAATAGAGTAAAAAAGAAATCAAGAAAGAAGACTAACATACCTTAGGTCCCTTAGGAAGATGAAGATTCAAAAATGAAGATGAAAACAGCTCCTAGGATGCGAAAAAAACACAAAAATGAAAAACCCTAAAAAAAAACTAAACTAAAACCAAAATCAAGAACATAAAAACGAAATTGAAAAAAAGCAAGAACATACCTGAACTAATTCACATAGGTTCAGGAGACCTACAAGACCCTTCAAATCACAATTAATCAAACAACACTCAAAATTCTATAATTGGCTGTTTCAGTAAAATAGTTGTGCCAAATGGTGAGCAGAAGGAATTAAGCTACCTCAAGGGCATGGGAGGCTCTCTGAGTGACCTAGCTAAATTTGCTAAATTGCTAAATTGAGAATCGAACCCTAATTTGCTAAATTGTACTCAATTTTCTGATAAATTGATCCATTACCTGCATTTTTTATTATTTTTCTTATTAATTTTGATAAATTATTAATGTTTTGGAAATTAATTGTATTCTCATTGTTGTTATTAAAAATGCTATTGTGGTTACTTGTTTTGTTTAGTTGTTGTTAGTTGTTGTCGTTTTATTGCTTCGTTCTCGGGGTTTTGTGGATGCTGCTGTTGATTTTTCATTGGTTTCATCTTGTGTTGTTGCTGCTGTTATTGCTTTTTTCGTTGGTGATGTCTTATGGTGTTGTTGCGATTAATTATAATAAGTATAAAATTGAGCCATGTAGATGAAGGCATTGCTACTGCTAACTTGAATATTAACAACCTTCTGCCTGAGCTTAACGAAATCTATTCTACCTTTCCTACTATGGAACTTATTTTGTATACTAGCAGCAGCAGCACGCACAGGCTCATCATGTTTACTATGTTTGTGAGATTTCATTGTTACAGCTAAGCGTGCATATTCATCTGGGCTCAACACTGATTGATGGGTCTCCTTTTTTTGCATGATCCTTTTTGATTTTGGAATACAATGTTGTTGTGCTTTTGTTTTTTGTTGGTCCATTTGGTTTTGATGATGACTTAAACTTTTATAAACAAACAAATTGTATTTGAGATTGTTTTTGATAGGTCATGTATCCGATCATTAAAAGATCGTCGATGGAACCTTAAGAAGTTGTAAAAGGACATTGCTACTCTGTGTCAAATACGGAGACAATGCAGTGTTCCCAGAACAACCGGTCAGAGAATTGGTCAACGGATATTAAGAAAATAATTTTTAGTTTTATTTTTCTTTTTATTTTGTTGTACGGATGAAAAAATAAGTTAGCACAAGGAATTAATTTGGTAATAAATTAACTAACTTTTAAAATATTTAACCCTAAAATAACTCCCTAAAAATAGGATCTAACCTATTTTTAGCTAAAAGACAAAAATACTTGGAGTAATCCCCAAGTATCTTCACCCACTACTACAGGGTTCATGCCCACTAATCCCACATCATTAGATCATTGGTTTATGGCAAAACCTAATTTTAATGGGTATATAAACAATGTTTTATAAACGGCATTGGTGTGGAGAAAAAGGAGAAAATCTTGAGAAAAATATTTTGAGTGCCCACATATATTTCGTGAGATCAAGATCAAGAAAAGAGAAATATCAAGTGTCCTTAATTGCTAATTAAATTCCATAAATATTTCCTTGTGCTATTCCTTGTTTTTTCATCCAATTTTAGAAGAATTTCTTTGTATGGTTTTTATGAGTGTGTAATTTAGACTTTGGGAAGTCTAAAGGGGAAAAGTGAGAAATTTATGTAAAAGAGAGAAAAGAGAAACAAGAAGAGAGAACACGAGAAGGAGAAGAGAAGATTAGGCCTAGAGAATAGAAGGAGAATAGAAGTTTTATGTAATAAAGAATTGTAATTACATAAAATTAATAAGAGAAGTTGAAATCCCTAGTGGGTCGTGGCTTTCTTTCTTTTAAGGCCAAGAAAGTTTACCAGGTCAAATCTTTGTGTTCTTTTTAGTTTCTTTATATTGCTTTGGGTATTTTCATTATAAAAATTCCGCAAGAAAGACAGGGCGAAAATAACCCTAAGAGTAACACAACAATTCACCCCCCCCCCCTCTTGTTGCGTTTTTCTTCATCTCTAAGTGTTTCTACAATTGGTATCAGAGCCCTGTTCCTCATTTGATAAGGAAACCGTGAGAGCCGAATCTTGGTATATTAGAGATGTTGAAAATGAACGAACGCATGGAAGAAGATTACTCTACTCAGAGACCTCCAATGTTCGATGGTAAATTCTACACGTATTGGAAGAATAGGATGGAGATCTTCATCAAAGCCGAGAACTATCAAGTTTGGAGAGTCATCGAAATTGGAGATTTTGAGGTAACAACTACCAACTCCAATAACGAGACTGTTCCCAAACCTATAACAGAATACGAGAAAGAAGATTTTCAAAAAATGGAAATGAATGCTCTTGCTATCAAATTGCTTCACTGTGGGCTTGGTCCAAACGAACATAATCGCATTATGAGATGCAGAACAGCAAAACAAATTTGGGATCTGCTGGAAGTTACCCACGAAGGAACAAGTGAAGTAAAACGTTCCAAGATTGACTTGCTCATGTCAAAATACGAAGATTTGTTATGGAACCTAGAGAAAGCATTCAAGAAATGTTTCCTAGATTCACGAACATTACAAATGAGCTTGTCTCCCTTGGAAGGCTAATTCCCTCAGATGAACAGGTACGAAAAATCCTAAGGAGCCTACCTTAAGATGATCGTTGGAGAGCTAAGGTCACAGCCATTCAAGAATCTAAAGATTTCACAAAGTTTAATCTGGAAGAGCTGGCTAGTTCCCTTATGACTCATGAATTACATCTAGGAATAGCTGACAGTTCCAGGAACAAAGGTCTGGCTCTGACTGCAAACAATCAAGAAGAATCAGAAACTGATGAGGAAGAGGCAGCTATGTTGGTACGTAAATCCAAGAAGTTCTTCAGGAACAACAGATATAAAAATCAAAAAACAACAAATGTGGAAGTACAGAACACTTCATCAAGGAATGCCCTCTATGGAAGAATGAGAAGGGTAAAGGGAAGGCAAAAGAAACTGGAAGACAACCAACAAAAGGGAACTTCAACAAAGCCGATTTTCGCAAAGCCATGATAGCTGCATGGGGAGAATTCGAAAGCGAGGCCGAAACCAAAGCTCCCGTTGAAGAAGAAGAAGTAGCCAATCTCTGTCTCATGGCAACGCATGATGAGAAGTCCAAAGGAAAAGAGGTATTGTCTTCTAATTCATATTCTGATTACTTATTCAAATTGGATAAACATAAATTGATTAAAATGATTTTAGAGTCTCACGAAAACTTAGAAAAACAAACAGTCATCTGTCTCCAGACAGAAAAAGACCTCAAGGCTTGCAAAGACCAAATATCCTACCTAAATTCTTTTAGGTCCGATGTGCAAACTCGATTCTTTGAATTGCTTGATAAGAATGTGATGTTAAAAGAAGCTATAGAAAAGGTTAAACAAGAAAACATCATGTTAAATATTGAACTAAATCAACTTAAGTTTCTAGAAATGGAATTGAGTTATGAGTCTAATAAGAAAATTAAATGTGTTTTTAATAAAATGAAGTTAGACCTAGAATCCGCCATAAAAAAAATGATCGACTTAGGCTTGAATTAAATTCAAGAGAAAAAGGGAAAATCAAAGAGGATCCCAAATGGATTCTTAATGCTAAAACCAAAGGAACTGAAGGTTTAGGATACAATAAACATGATAAAAAGAAGAAGGTCTATGTCGATCTCCCAAGTAGAAAGGTCTGTTCCTTTTGTGGCAAGACTGCGCACCTAAAACATCAATGTTTAAAAAGGGAACAGCATAACAAAACGAACCAAATATATGTCGATAGAGTTTGGATTAAGAAATATGATTCTTGTATAATCGACATGGAACCCAAGGATGGCTGGGTTCCACCCTCTAACAACTAAGTTCGTTTTGAAGGTTCTAGTGAGGGGGAACAGCTCATGGTATCTCGACAGTGGTTGTTCCAAGCACATGACAGGCGATAGATCAAAGTTTCTCTCACTAGAAGCCTATGATGGAGGAACTGTGAACTTTGGCGACAACATGAAAGGAGAAATCATTGCAAAAGGAAATATGGGAAGGTCAAGTTCCCATGCTACAGATAATGTATTTTTGGTCGAGAATTTAAAACACAATCTTTTAAGTATCTCTCAATTTTGTGACAAAGGTAACTCTGTAAACTTTACTTCTGAAAAGTGCATCATTTCTAAGAACGACACATGAGACATCATTCTGGAAGGAATCTGAAAAGGGAACACCTACGTGGTGGACCTGCACACTGTTCCTAAAACCAGTCTAACGTGTCTGAGTGTTATAGAAGATGACCCTCTTCTTTGGCATAAACGTTTAGGTCACGCTAGTTTTTCACTGCTTAATACTTTACGAACTAAAGACCTAGTAAGAGGATTATTGTCCCTTAAATTTCAAAAGAATGAAGTATGTGATCCTTGTGCCAAAGGAAAACATGCTAGGTCATCCTTCAAATCTTTATGTCGTGACCACCTCAAGGCCACATGAATTAATTCATATGGATCTTTGTGGACCAATGAGAATCCAAAGTCGCAGTGGAAAGCGATATGTATTTGTTATAGTTAATGATTACAGTAGATTTACATGGACATTATTTTTATCTAGCAAAGATGAGGCTTTTGATGAATTTGTTGCATTTGCCACTAAAATTCAGAAATCTAGTAACAATCAACTTGTCCACATAAGATCGGATCATGGAAAAGAATTTGAAAATTCAAGGTTTATGGATTATTGTAATGAGCATGGTTTAAGTCACAATTTTTCCACACCTAGAACACCACAACAAAATGGTGTGGATGAACGTAAAAATAGAACCTTAGAGGAAATGGCTAGAACCATGTTAATAGCTAGTGGTCAACCTAGAAATTTTTGGGCCGAAACCGTCAATACTACATGCTATATATTAAATCGTGTATTAATTAGACCGATCACTTCTAAAACCCCCTACAAATTATTTAAAGGAATTAAACCTAATATTTCATATTTTCGATTCTTTGGATGTCGATGTTTTGTAAATGTAAATGGAAAACGAAATATAGGTAAATTCGATGAAAGAAGTGATGAAGTAGTGTTTCTTGGCTATTCATCTCACAGTAAAGCTTATAGAGTTTATAATAAGAAAACTATGTGTGTTGAGGAATCTGTTCACATTATATTTGATGAAACTATAACTTTATGACAAGTGAACAAGAAACAGGTGATTTTAAAATAGGTCTTGCTAATATGGACGAAGAAGAAAATATACAAAAGGAGCAAGATCAAGAAGAACAACAACATGTTCAAAATGATGAACCAAATCAAGAACAGGAACCACAAGCAGAACTGGAACAGCCTGCAGTTCCTAATCCAGATATCCCTAGAGAAGTTCAAGAAGAAAGAATTGATGCTGAGCCAAATCAGAATCAAGTCATTGAGCCTGCTTCCACTTCTGTCTCCTCCAGAGACTTTGTTCCAAAGCCGTGGAAACACCAAAAGTCACATCCACTAGACTTGATCCTAAGCGATATGAGCAAAGGCATACAAACAAGGTCACAAATGAGAAACTTTTGTGCACACTTTGCTTTTCTATCAACAATGGAACCCAAGAATCATGAAGAAGCATTACAAGATTCAGATTGGGTGGTTGCTATGCAAGATGAATTAAATGAGTTTGAAAGAAACAAAGTATGGCACTTGGAACCTAAACCCAATAACAAGAAAATAATTGGGCTAAAATGGGTATTTAGGAATAAGCTGGACGAGCATGGCACAATAGTCAGAAACAAAGCAAGGTTGGTGGTAAAAGGATACAATCAACAGGAAGGTATTGACTATACTGAAACTTTTGCTCCCGTAGCTAGATTAGAACCTATTAGAATTCTTATTTCTTTTGCTGCTTTCATGAACTTTAAATTATATCAAATGGATGTAAAACGTGCATTCTTAAATGGATTTCTAGAAGAAGAAGTATTTGTGGAACAGCAACCTGGCTTTGAAAACCCAATTTCTCCGGATCACGTCTACAAGCTTGATAAAGCTCTTTATGGGCTAAAACAAGCACCTAGACAATGGTGCGAGAGATTATCTAAGTTTTTGATTGATAACAAGTTCATACGAGGTAAAATTGATAAAACCTTATTCTTTAAGAATAAAGGTTCGAATATTTTAGTTGTTCAAATCTATGTTGATGACATTATTTTTGGTGCTAATAATGAATCGTTATATAAGGAATTTGCTGACCTAATGAGTAATGAATTCGAAATGAATATGATGGAAGAATTAAATTTCTTCCTTGGTTTGCAAATTAAACAAACTGCTAACAGTATTTTTATTCATCAACAAAAATACATAAAAGAACTTCTAAAGAAATATGGACTAGATAATGCTAAGACAAACCATACACCCATGGCCACTAACATTAGATTAGACGAAGACTCTAACGGAATTAGTGTTGACCAAACGATGTATAGAGGCATGATAGGATCACTACTATACTTAATTGCTAGTAGATCCGATATATCCTTTAGTGTTGGTTTGTGTGCTAGATTTCAATCAAATCCTAAAGAATCACATCATACGGCAGTAAAAAGAATTCTAAGATATTTAAAGGGAACAGATGACTTTTCCCTATTTTATCCAAAAAGTGATGTCTATGACTTGAAAGGGTATAGTGATGCAGATTATGCAGGTAATCTTGTGAATAGAAAAAGCACTTCAAGAATGGTACAGTTTCTTGGATCTTGTTTGGTATCATGGAGTTCCAAGAAACAGAACACAGTAGCTTTATCCACTGCAGAAGCTGAATATGTGGTGGCAGCAGCCTGCTGTTCCCAAATGTTATGGATTAAACAACAACTAAGAGATTTCGGTATTAAACTTGAATGTGTTCCTATTTATTGTGATAATACTAGTGCCATTTGCATTTATAAAGATCCAGTGCATCATTCTAGAGTTAAACATATTCATATTAGACATCATTTTCTTAAGGAGAATGTTGAGCATAAAAATATTATTGTTAGACATATCAATACTAGTGATCAAGTTGCAGATATTGTGACTAAACCGCTTCCAAGGGAACAATTCGAAAAGATGAGGTTGGAGCTAGGCATGATCAAGCTTCACTAAAGTTTAATGCTAGTATTCCTCCTCTAAAAAACTTGAAATTTGGAAGGGTTAGATCAACCACAACAACCAAGATTGAACATTCAATCATTGCGAGATTTAGGTATGCATCTATTTAAGTACGTGTCATAAACTTTGTCTTGATTGCTTGCTTAAACTGAATAGACCAAGTAGCATAATTTATTTTATATCATTATATATTATCCACATATTATAAATTTTTTTAAAAAAATCACAAAAATTTATTTTATTTTCCACAAATTTCAGCATTTTATTTTATTTTATTTTATTTCGGTGAGCCAACTTAATTTAAGAAATCGAAGACGGATCATCGAGGTGTTTCGGATATCAGTCATCTAAATCGATATATTCAACGAACTAAGCTTAATTAATGACTGCCCATTACACCTCCTAAAACCGCCAATGTAGAAGTAGTACAAACTCTTCACTAACCGTCCCTTCACACCTTTATAACCCTTACACTCCAACGTCACATCCATCATTCATAAACCACTTTACTTGTACTACTCCTTACCAATGACAATCATCTTCATTTCCCTCTTTCAACAATCCCTAACCTTCATCAATTCATCTTCTCATCACCATGAAATCTCCCAAGACCTCATCAACCAAGAACACCAAAGGCAAAACACCCAAATTCATTCAACCAAACCACTTCAAGTTATTCACCCTTCATCAGACACCCCTCAATCATCAACACCATCATCTAAACCCAAAACTACAAAACCCATGCATGTCGGCACAAAAAGGACTTTTTCTACCACAAAAGGAAGCTCATCTTCAAAACCCGCAAAGAAGGCCAAGGTAGTAGATCCTGATTGTGCTGAGGAGGTTGCTAAAGAAATGTCCGTAGGTTTTGGGTTGGGCAAGTATTGGTATGATTCTACTCCCTTTCCTCAATTACATGCTATTTTAAGTAATCAGGGTTGGGAAGAATTAATGAGTAATTTTTCTTGCAATTCGATTTACCCACATCTTATGCGAGAGTTTATTCAGAATTTTTCAATCGATAATGGGGTGTGTTCATGTACGATTAAAGACAATAAAATTGAATTTAACAGTTTAATGCTGGGAGAATGGTTTGAAGTTCCTGTTGTAGGGTTTGATACGTATTACGTAGGGTCAAAGATTGTCTTTTCGGGTATTACGGAGAAAACTGTGTTAAAGTTTCTTGGTCAAGATGGTAAAAAACGATTCAGTCATATGTCACTGTCTCCGCTCCGCAAATTGCTATACAACGTTGCAAGAAGGTTTATTTTACCCCACAATTCCGAGCGGAGTGAAGTCAATCTTCGCGACGCCACATTAATTTATTGTATGGCTAATCATATTAAAATAAATTTTCCGTCGTTGATGGTGTCACACTTGTCTGAATGTATTGAAAAGGGTCCCATGGTAGATTATGGAGGTTTGTTAACGTGTATTTTCAAGAAGTTTGGAGTCCCTTTGGATGGACTGGAATTCCCTATGAGCGCAAACAACAAAATCAGTGAGAGGTGCCTTACAAGTTTGAACCTCCAATTAAATGAAAAAGGGATTCTGGAACATGCCATTGAGGAAGTGGAAGTGAGTTCTGATGATGATCAGGAAGAAGAAGAGAAAACAGAAAAAGAAGAATATGAGGGAGAAAAAGAAAAAGAAGAAGAAGAGGAAGGGAAAGAAGAAGAAAAAGGAGATCTGGACACTGTTCCTTCTGCCACTCCTAATGAGGCATAAGTGAATGAGGAAGAGGTGCAAGCACCATTTGAGGGGGAAGCTGTAAGTAAGGGGGAACAATTTGAGGGGGAAGAGAATGTGGAACTGGAAGATGAACAATCTAGTTCGGAGGATGAGGACTTGAATATGCCTCTTAAGACAACAAGAAACCATCCGTGCTCACTCCAAGAAAGAGCAGGAGGTTAGCTTCCAAGAGTTCTTCGTGCCTACATGATGATATCACTTCTCAAACCCCTCCATCACCAAAACCAGATTCACCCACACCACACCATATTCCATCATCACCACCATCACCTATTCCCACTTCACCTACACCAACTGGTTTAAATGATAACACCACAATCCCTCCTCCTCCTACTACCCTTGCTCATGTCCTCTCCAAAGTCCTTGATTTTCAAACTCAACTCTGTGCCTTTCAAAGTGAAGTCCGTGTCTCACTCACCTCTCTTGCTGAGCAGCTGACCCTGATGGAGTCCCCTCTTGGTGCAAAGCTCGATACGGTGGAAGTGCAGACGGAGTATGTTGATGAAGAGACTGATGCCTGATCCCTCCTTCTTCTGTTTAATTTATTAGTTTTGTTGGCCTCATCCTTTGAAGTTGTAATATCTAAAAAATATTTTTTTGCTTTCTTTTGACGTACCAGCTGGGGTACACAACACTTGTTTTCATATGCTACTAACCATCCTTTATTATCCTTTATTCTCTATTCCTTATGGTCTATGATGTTTATTGCGTGCATTCTTGATTCATGTTTAGGCATTTGCTTACTTAGTTTGCTGCTTACTATCTTAATTTATCTAATTCTTGCCTCAGAGCTGTGGATCGATATATACCCCTACTTTTTGATTGATGTCAAAAGGGGGAAGAAGGCAACAAACTTAAATGACTCTTGAGATTGCTTACGCTTTTACTTAATCTTTGGATTAGTTGTTCTCTGTTTGTTACCAAAATACTTAACATGGTTTGTGCTTTATGTTTGGTATACTTAGGCTTAGTTTATAATCATGTTTTAGTTTTGGACTCTACTGTTTGCATTTACTATTGTTAGTTTTTAATGGGATTAGTTCTTGATTAGTTGTTGTTTGTCACTATGTTTGACTTAGATTCTTACAACTTCATAGTATTGAAGTTCTTAAACTGTTGTGTTTCTTAGTTTATAAGTTTCTTAATTAATACATTTATTAATATATTTATGTTTTGTCTTGTTTTAATTTTTATTATACTTAATTTTGAAAAATTAAGTCATGTTTAACCACATGATTTTCGAAAAAGTTTTTAAAATTTAATTTACTAGAGTAATGTGCTTTATTGAGAATTTAGTAAATTATTTGTAACGATTTGATTTACTAAATATGGTTGAGCTTGTGTTAATCTCTAGCGTGTTCACTTTATATGTTTTACTCTATATTTTAGTTAAGTTTGTTTATAAAGTTTGCCATCATCAAAAAGGGGGAATTTGTTGGCCCATTTGGTTTTGATGATGACTTAAACTTTTATAAACAAACATATTGTGTTTGAGATTGTTTTTGATAGGTCATGTATCCGATCATTAAAAGATCGTCAATGGAACCATAAGAAGTTGTGAAAGGACATTGCTACTCTGTGTCAAATACTAGAAGGTATGGAATATTTCCAAGATTGGTCAAAATCGAAGAATGTTCAAACGGAGACGATGCAGTGTTTCCAGAACAACCGGTCAGAGAATTGGTCAACGGATATTAAGAACATAATTTTGAGTTTTATTTTTCTTTTTATTTTGTTGTACGGATGAAAAAATAAGTTAGCACAAGGAATTAATTTGGTAATTAAATTAACTAACTTTTAAAATATTTAACCCTAAAATAACTCCCTAAAAATAGGATCTAACCTATTTTTAGCTAAAAGACAAAAATACTTGGAGTAATCCCCAAGTATCTTCACCCACTACTACACGGTTCATGCCCACTAATCCCACATCATTAGATCATGGGTTTATGGCAAAACCTAATTTTAATGGGTATATAAACAATGTTTTATAACCGGCATTGGTGTGGAGAAAAAGGAGAAAATCTTGAGAAAAATATTTTGAGTGCCCACATATATTTCGTGAGATCAAGATCAAGAAAAGGGAAATATTAAGTGTCCTTAATTGCTAATTAAATTCCATAAATATTTCCTTGTGCTATTCCTTGTTTTTTCATAGAATTTTAGAAGAATTTCTTTGTATGGTTTTTATGAGTGTGTAATTTAGACTTTGGGAAGTCTAAAGGGGAAAAGTGAGAAATTTATGTAAAAGAGAGAAAAGACAAACGAGAAGAGAGAACACGAGAAGGAGAAGAGAAGATTAGGCCTAGAGAATAGAAGGAGAATAGAAGTTTTATGTAATAAAGAATTGTAATTACATAAAATTAATAAGAGAAGTTGAAATCCCTAGTGGGTCGTGGCTTTCATTCTTTTAAGGCCAAGAAAGTTTACCACGTCAAATCTTTGTGTTCTTTTTAGTCTCTTTATATTGCTTTGGGTATTTTCATTATAAAAATTCTGCAAGAAAAACAGGGCGAAAATAACCCTAAGAGTAACACCACAATTCACCCCCCCCCCCCCCCCCTCTTGTTGCGTTCTTCATCTCTAAGTGATTCTACATTTTTGATCAATTATATTTAGGTGTTTATATGTGTCTGAGAAATTGTGAAAAGCTAGTTTTGAGAATGTTTTGTTATGTGTGAAAAGATTGTAGTTGATTGTTAGCATGACTGGGTTTAGTGCCACAGTGTGTTGCTTTTATGAATAATTAATCCAGTTAAAATTGTTGATTTGTTGTGTATATCATCAATTGTTAATGTGGTATGATAAATTTGAAATTGGAGAATTTGGGGTTTTTTGTTGAGTAGTTGAGTTGTACTTATGTTCAATTTGCAAGTTTTGTGAATTGGGACTTGATATTTTTCCTTAAGTGCCTTGAGTAATTGAAATTATGTTGATGATATGGTTGCAAATTGAACATAAGTACAGCTCATAGGGCCAACACAATTTTGCTTTACAATTACCTTGGTACTGCCTCACTAGACCATAATTTAAAGATGTCTAAACTTGTTTAATTGCATGCTACTGTATTGGTCTACCGGTTTAATTACCTTGCTTTACAATTATGTTTAATTGCACCTATTGAATCGCACCTAGGCTGCTGTTGTATTGGTTTAATTGCATGTTGTTCTGCTGTTCTGAAAACACAATATGCTGTTGAGCTAGCTGTACTTTAGATTTTTTTTGCTGTTCTTATATGGATGCACTACTACTGGTCTGATATGGCTGCACAAATTGCACATTCAATGTTGTTGTATTTTGAGAAAGCTATTAAATTTAATCCACAAGTTTTTATTTGCTTGGTCTTATTTGAATCATCATTCACATACTATCATAATATTAATTTTAATGCACTACTTTAGATTTTTATTTGCTTGTTCATCTTTAAGATAAACTGTTAAATTGGAAACTTCTAGTGGGTTAAGTGTAAAATTTGATGATACCAAGGGATTAATTATGGTATTAGTTGATGAAGTCAGTATTGTAAGTTGTAGCATAGAAGTTGGGCTTGTGTTTTGGTGGGTATCGTCTAGCAAAAGTTGAAGAAGAAAGAATAATATAAGGGTTCGAATTGTGAAAAGCTTCCATGTTTCATTAATGGAGGAATTGAAGTCCATGTTTATGAAAATAATTTCTTGGTATGTTCTTCAATGGTTGTTCACTTTAATTAGTCATTTTGGTAACTCGTCAAGAAGTATATTGTGTTAGTCGGTCAGCTTTTTTAGATTTTATTTAATCCACGAGTCACAATTTTGGAATATGCACTCTATTCTATTGACTTGAATTTTTATGTCCTAAAAAACTTGCTCTTTGAAAAACTAATAGTTGAGAAAGCTATTAAATTGTTGGAATTTTCTATAGACAATTGTCCATACCTTTACGAGGAAGACTGTGTTGATATTCTCTCATTTCATGATGGAGCTTATTAATTTTGGTTCATCATGGAGCTTGTTAATTTAAGCTGAATGATATCATAGTTATCATTCTTTTTTTGTGTCCCTAAAATGTTCAGAAAACATCATCCAATGCGATCTCGCATGGATTACTACTTTTGTGCCCGCAAGCTAACTTAAAAATGACATTTTCTTCACTCTTCAAACTAGAATCATGTAGATGATATCGTTTTCATTCATTATTTATTATTTTCTCTTTTATTCTATCATATGTGTTATTAAATAAAATGTTTTTTTTAATTAAATACAGGAATATGATCATAGTACGTAGAGGTGCATTGCAACGTTAATTGATTCGAGAGCTAGGCGCTCTACACACAACATTGCAAGTCAAATTATATTTGAGCATCATCGATCATCCTAAGTGCAGAAACATTTTTATTGTCGTTGATATTTTAATTTTATATAGAAATTCTTCAAAGTTGTTTGTTATTTTGTAATATTTATATAATTATGTGATAGATTGTTGTTGTTTAATATATTTTGAATTTTATATGGTTATACGTACAATTGGTGGATTAAATAAATTTGTGATTGAACAAAAGCATCACAAACTATAGATGATGACATCAAGATCGCGTCACAATATTGCATATAGTGACGCTATAATGTGTCGCGAAAACATTTAGTGATGGAAAAAAAGCCTCGCTAAATTAAATAGTGATGAAATAATGAATGCAAAAAATGACACAAGCGTAGATAGCGACGCTTATAAGCGTCGTAAAAAGACAGATAGTGACGCTATTTAGCGTCGAAAAAGGGCAAATATTCGCTTAAATGTATCTTATAAAGACAAATAGTGACGCTACAAATGTCACTAAGTCACTATTTGGCAAAGTGTGACACTCCAAGTGTCGCTAATTGACAAATATCGACATTTAAAAGCGTCATAAAATGATAATTTGGCGTACAAAATTGGCGCAAAATGACAATTACCAACGCGAAAAAGCGTCGCAAATGTGAATTTTGACACTAAAAGCGTCTGAAGAAGCTATAAAAAAGGACATCAAAAAGCGTCCTAATTGGTGAGAATAGTGACGCTTTTTGAAGTGTTGGTAAATAGCGACATTGAAAATAACGACGCTTTCACGAAGCGTCGTAAAGCTATATTGTGACGCTTTAAAGCGTCACAAATTGTTATAAAAAGCGTCACAAAATGTCTTGTTTTCTTATAGTGTAGCAACGTACCCCAATCAAAGAAAAGCCAAGAGGAATCCCACAAGTCAAGATACAGCCTCAAAACCCCAAGCTGTCAGGGAACAGGACACTTTGTTCCTAGCTAACTGTTTGAGTAAGACACCTGCACCAAATCTGTGTGGGATGGATTCAAGACTGGAAGAAGGCATGAATTGACTTAGAAGGGACCCAACTACATGGTCTAGCCAAGGAAAGCCTAAGAAAGACTCAATGAAACCCAGCACACACTCAGAAGGTCAATCAGACACAGCACTTAACAAGGATTTTAAGTTTGGCAACCAGGAGACCTGGGTGGACACCTGCAGAGCAGCTGAGGGAGGCTCATACTAGAAGAAGGGTAAAAATGGCATCTCTGCACATGGGCCTAGCTGCCAAGGGCTAAGGACCGTCTTGATCATACATCTGGAATTGTAGGAAGTCTCAGCAAGGTGGGCCAGACAACAGATTTTCAGACAGAGACTGATGTGCCTATTTTAGCTTGATTTCAATACATTAAATGTGGCACATAACCTAGCACGTGTTTCTTATTGAATGTAAGGGTTGATAAGCCTATGTAATTGCTTTCCTAGATTTGAGACTCTATATAAACGAGTCCTTGGCATGTACTAAACTCAGTTTTTAGTTTTTGAAATACAAACTTGGGATAATTTCTGTTTTGAATGTGAGTGAAGCATTCATTGGTTTTGTGAGTGAAGCAAGACCACCCCCTTTGTTTGATTAGGGAGTAAACCTGGTCTTACATTGGGTGAGTTGTTGCATTGTAAGGGTGAGTGAAGCCTGATACAAGAAAACTCAAAACACTATCAACATCCAGCAACCTTCAAGTCTGAAATCTCAGATTTTTCTGTTTTTCCATCAATTGTGCATCGATACTTGTTCAAGATTGGTTTCTTGGTTCTCTTCTTGATTGCATGAGACTGAGTGAGTGAAAAACCTTCCTCATTTCAGTCCAATACCTTACAAAGATGAAAATTCAAAATGAAAATGCAAAGTTTGTTATGAAAACTGAGATTTGAAAAAGAAGAAAAAAGGAAGATGAAGTTGACAATGAGAGTTAAAACGACGCTGCTGTACACAGAGGGTTAGGTTCTTTTGAAAATGAAAAGTGAACTGAAAAACCTAAAGAAATAAGTATTTATATTAGGCGACCCATTCACGGGTACACGAATCTTTTTGAAATCGGCCCATGATCCGACCTGATTAAGACGGGTTTGGTACCCGACGCGGACTTTTCAAATTTTTACTTTTGACCCGCCATTTATGAGGCAGGTCGATGGGTCGGGTCAAACGATTGAATACTTTTGAACAGGCCTAACTCCTAAGTACAGCAAGTAAAAAATACTTCCTTCGTTACAAATTAGTTGCATCATTTGCTTTTTCACGTTGTGTAATACAATTCAATCCTTAATATCTTAAATTATGCATAATAAAAAAATATAAAAATTGAATATTAATGATCTTTATATTGAGACTAATCAAACAAAATTCCACTTGACTATATTTTAATTTATAGATTAGAAAAAAAAATGACAAATTAAGGACGATGAATAAATAGTGTAATAATCCTAACTAGATAAATACCCGTGTTATACACGGAGATTGAAAAAAAAGTTTTTAAATTAATTTTATACTTGAATAATATTTATTTTTAAGATTATATATAGTACTTTGAATATTATAAAGAAGGTTAATTGTTAATATTTTTAAGAAACGTATATGCGTGTGTCACTTTATCCTTGTTCACAGACTATGTCACTTTATTCTCGTCACTTTATTTCAGTTCCCAAACTATGTCACTTTATTCCTGTCACTTGGTTGTTCCACAGACAACATATCACTCTTCAACCTCTTTTAGCTAAAAAAATAGTCTAGTGAGATCTTATATTTATTTTTTCTGTAACTATATTTTTATGAATAATTGAATGATTTTTTATATTTTTACACAGAGTCAAATATAATAATTTGATCTCATTTTAAAGATCTTGAAAAATTATTGTTCGTACAATTATTTTAATAAAATTATTTGTAAGTGAAATTACGCATTTATTAAATAAAACTAATTTTATAGTAACTTAAAAAATAAAGTAAATAAGTAGCAATGAAAAAAATTTGCATCTCAGTATAATTATAAAGATATACTTATTCTACGGTTAGTTAATAATCTTGAAAAAATAATTTTGTTATATCAAGATTTTATTCTCTTTTATTTTAGAAATAATATTGAAAATAATATTGGAAAATATTTCTAGTTTACAAATTTAGTCTTGTTTCATTTTGCTATATGAAGAAGTTATTCTCTTTAACCAATGTAAATATTTTAAAAATAATATGGCTTACTAAATCTTATCATGCACGTTAAAATGAGCGGGAAAATTTTCGCTGAGAATCTGACACGTATTAGTCTCGTTTCTTCATTAGTAGTTTTTATAGATTTGACTCTATTTGAAAGATCTTGAAAAAAATTACCGTTTGTATCATTATTTTTTAAAAAAAAATTATTTGTAAGTGAAATTACTCATTTATTAAATAAAACTAATTTTAAAGTAAATAGAAATATAAAGTAAATAAGTAGCAATGAAAAAAATTTGCATCTCAGTATAATTATGAAGATATACTTATTCTACTGTTAGTTAATAATCTTGAAAAAATAATTTTGTTTATATCAAGATATTATTCTCTTTTATTTTAGAAATAATATTGAAAATAATATTGGAAAATATTTCTAGTTTACAAATTTAGTCTTGTTTCATTTTGCTATATGAAGAAGTTATTCTCTTTAACCAATGTAAATATTTTGGAAATAATATGGCTTACTAAATCTTATCATGCACGTTAAAATGAGCAGGAAAATTTTCGCTGAGAATCTGACACGTGTTAGTCTCGTTTCTTCATTAGTAGTTTTTATTTTTATAGAATAGATGTTGCAAGTAAATTGAAACCGATATTGCTATGACTAGATTGATGCATGTTAACTATTAAGATTTAAGATAGTGTGGAGGATCAACTCTCTACAATATAATTTGCTTTTAGTGGGATATATTTAGCGACATTTAATTTAAATGTCGTTATTTCCAATTTCTTATAGTGTATATAGAGAATTTAGTGACATTTATTAGACCCTTTAACAGCATATTAAAAAGTCACACTAAAGCTTTTAGCGACATAAGATCTAGTAATATTTCTAACAAATGCCACTATAGACTATAGTGTAAATTACATATGCCACTAAAGATCAAATTAAGTGTCGCTAAATCACTTTATGGTGGAACTAAAAATAAAAATCAATAATTATTACACTAAAAATATGAATCAGTGGCATCTTTTTAATGCCACTAAATCTAATGTCGCAAAAAGCTAAATTTGTTGTAGTGTCTATACGAAAGTATATCAATAATAATTAGGAAAATTTATCTAGAATAATTCAATCTTTTCGTGATTTTCCTACAATAATCACACCTATTGATTAACCATGAATAATCCTAACTTTAGGGCATGCTTGTATTGGGTGTAAATATTTAAGGGAGTAAAAAAAGTAAAAATAAGAAAATGAAGTTGATAATTGATAAATTAGTGAAATTTGATTGTAGTAAAGGTAGAAGAATGGTTGCAAAGTAATGAAAAATGAAGGGAGCTCAATTATTTTTATTTCATGCTCTTTTTTACCTTCTTCACAACTATCTCAACTACTTGGAATGCATCTCTATTTGCTTTCATTTCATTAGTTTGATTTTATTTCTCCCCTTAAATATTTACACCCAATACAAGCATGCCCTAAGGGGTATTTGCATACAGTAAACTTAGGTAACTCGATGACCTGCTATAGTAGGTAATTCAAAAAAAAAAATAAATTGATAATTTATTTAAAATTAGAGAAAAATTTTGAAATTTTAGATAAAAAATTCTAAATAATAAAAAAAATCATAAATATTTTTTGAGCTTTTTTTAAATATTTATTTTGACATTTTTTTAATTTATCAATTTTTTTTTAAAAAAACTAAAAACTTGTTATATCAAGTCATCGGGTTACCGAGTTTACTCTAGGAAAATACCCCCTCAAAGTTGGGATTATTCATGGTTATAGATGGGATTATTGTAGGAAAATCACGATTAGATTGGATTATTCAAAGTCAATTTTCCTAATAATTATATTATTCCCTCCAAATCATTTTAAATATCTCATTTGGGTTTTCACGGTTAATAAGGATGGTGTGGGTCCATTAAAAATGTGGTAGTTGAGTATTTTAATTGATTAAATTAATTGTAAAGGTGATAGTTGGCTATTGGAAATTAGAAAAGTGGAAAAATTGGGTAAAAAAAATAGACAAAAAAAATAGGACAATTAATATGAATTTACCAAATAAAAAAACGAGACAACTAAAAAGATTTGGAGGGAATAATATAATTATTTATTACTTACAGTAAAAAAGACAGGAAATAATATTTGAATTGAGATTAAGAGAGGATGTGTTTTGTGGTCTATATATGACACACCTACTGACATGCTACTATAATGTAACTGATCTCTGTAAGAGAGGTAAGAAGAAGACATGAGTGGTCAAATCTTAAATAT
>JAAKBH010000220.1:0-96351 GCA_019776075.1 Amaranthus palmeri | reverse complement strand
TGGTGTGGTTTGTAACCCCCATTTGAGTAATTGAAAGATCATGACAATAATTCCTTCTAATTATACTCTTTTAATTTCTTAATCATCTTTTTATTTTTGTTTTCCTTTCTTCCTAAAGTTTTTAAGAAAACTCTCTAAAATTCCTAGAAACCTCAAGGAAATTCTCACAAAACTCTAGCAAGCCACACGCCTAGTACCTTCTTGTAATCTTGATTTTTGGTGTTTTTTCATATAATTGTAGTATAAATCTCCATTTATTTTTATATTAAGTTTAAATTAAATGATGTGATTTGTGAATTTTTGATACATGGCCATTTCTTTCATGATTTAAAGTGATGGTATGAATTTTATATATACCTTGTCAAATTTTAGTGTAAGATGTTTTGTTGTATGATTTATTTTTTTTATATGAGTATGTTAAATTAAGATGATGGGTGAATATATAAAAATAATAATAGCAACACATATGTAAATTAGGGTTGTTCATGGAGAAATTTGTGTTGTAGTATGAGGAATTATTTTTGTGAGGTATGTAAATTCTAATGTGTTGATGAATGATTTGTTTAGGAAAAAATTGTATTGGTAAGAAATGAATTATTTTGTAGTTATGAAAATGATTTTTAATAAGTGGGCATGAGTGTATGATTTTGATGGTATGAATTTAATAGAAAATGTGAACTTTGGAATTTGTATGTATTTTTAATAAAATTGACAAAATCCCGTAGGTTTTGAAAATGGTGAAAAAGGGTGTTTTTGGAGCATTTTTGGCTTTGAAATTAAGTTAAAAATACTTATTACTATGTTATAAATTATGAAAATTGATACCCGGGGGTTTTGATGCCTTCCGGACGCGACGGTGAAGTCGAATTTTTAGTTTGACAATGTTAAGTCGCGTTTCTGGACAGATTATGTATGCTGTCCTAGTTTGTGCGTTTACCATGTTATAGTATGTGATAGATGTTCATGATGTTTGTGGTATTATAAGTGTGATAGTAGTTATATGTATGTGTTATGGTTTGATTTGAGGAAAGTGTGTATGTGTGCTTATTTCCCGAATACGATTGAACCTTGTAGGAAGTCGATTCGTGACGGGGAATTGATTAAGATGTTTGAGAATTGGTTATCTTGTTTAAGGTACGTACACGCAGCATAGAATTATAGTATATGTTACGTACCATATGATAATGGTAACAAAGGTAAATTAAAGTATGGGCATGTAGTATGAATATTGATACGCTTCCGAATAAGTTATTTCATTATAACATTTTAATAAGCAGAGGTAGTATGACCTCACTAACTTGAAAGTGGACGTAGTATGACGTCAATTGGTGGAATGAATTACTCGCGGCCTTTGGAGCCTATGAGCCACCGCGGGGGTATGCATACTTAACCATAGACACCGAAGTAGGACGTGTGTCTATGGTAGAGACTTGCTTAGGGGTTAGCTCCCCCTAATGTATTGTCTCGCCTATGGAGTTTGAAGTGGTACCAGCAGTATGGCTGAAATAGATACAGCAGTATGGCTGAAAAAGGATACAGCAGTATGGCTGACTAACTGAAACAAGAAATTATTAAAGTTAATATCTTTAAATTTGTCGTACTCGAATTAATTGAATTATGACTTCTTGCTGACGTGTACTTTTTGGTCTTAACGATCCTGCAATGATGTCGTTTCTTTCTTGGATAATGACTAGTAGTAAGTTAATTGCAGGTATGGGGAGTGAGGATTACTATGAGAGAAATAAATTGTCAAAGTCCAGAATTTATTATGAGCTTAAGTTTTCGTACTTTTTAAATGTTTGGTTTTATGAGGCGTGAACGCTCTCGAGTTGTAATAATTAGAACTACCTTTTCAAACTTATCCGCTGCTTAGACTTTATGTCCGATGGATTATAATAGCACTATTAGAACTCGGTCCGCAGGTTTTGTTTCGCTTGAATTCGTTTTAACTACCCGTTTAATGCCCTAGTTTGACTCGAACTGTATTTGGTTCTTCAAAAAGTCTTTTTCTCTCTTAAAACGATACGAGTTAAACTACGGGATGTTACATTTTGTAACCCCCAAACCTTACCCTAGGTGGGAGCCATTTGATGTCATTGGGGTAAATTAATTTATGTAAGCTTTTAAGAATTTTAAAAGGGGAATCCAAAAATATTGGCTTCATATCGTCGTAAAATGGCAAAAGAACATGCATTTAGTGACTTACAAGCTAGATCTGAAGAGATTTGTTTCTAAATGTAAAACATGTGCAAGCAACTTCAATTGGATAAATGACAAAGAAGTAATTTAAAATCTAAGTTACCTTAAAAGCAACATTCTGGTCAGTGTTATTGGTAACTTTGAGGTCACAGAAGCTTTGCTTCTCCAGCTCAACTGTTAGAAGGATAACAATTTAGCAAGTAAGGAAATTACAATCAAGATTCAATAATAACATAAACAACAGTAACTCTCACAATAGAACTAAGATAAACAAAGTATGCAAGCCATTCCTTTTTCATAAGTAATGAAAAAGTAATTTATTGAGTGCAGACAGGAATTAGTAAAAATTGTTGGAATAGCACTCCAGAATTGTTCTGTTAATAAGCATATTTTGCTATGTGCTGACATGAAGGCCCCTTATCAGCCCTTTATAATACCTAGAGGGACATCAAAATATTTGATCCTTTGACTCTTCATCTTAAGTCAAAATAAATCTTAAAGTTCAGTATCATAAGAGAAAACTAAAGCACAAATTTTGGGAGTGAGAGAGAGGGAAGAACAAGAAGCTGATGTTGCTGCAAACCACATGTACAAAATGGTAGAAAGTAGAACGTACACCCATGGTCAATCAGGAAAAAAATATTTATTAATGTCAAGCTTCAAATCAATAAGTAGTTTTCAAAAATTCATACATCATAATCTCATTTATCTTCCCTAATGCAACCACTGTTGCACTTTGCTGACTCATATCAGTAGCAACGATAACTGTGAAATAAAGTAGCAATGGCACAAGTGAACAATCATCTCACCACTTTGAGAAGTTAAGAAATCTAAGAGAGCCTTAGAAAAGCCTTCTTTCTTGAAGCTAGTCACTTGGCATAACCATTCAAAATAAGGTCCTTTATGTCAGAGCAAATGTGATTCAAAGAGCTTTTATCTTCTTAAGTCCTAATAAACATTTTTGCATCATGGCCCCTTTTTTTACCTAAGGTTGTGGGACAATCTATGTTTTTAGTAATCTTACAATTGAAAAGGTAAGGTTGCAATGTGAGGAACCCCTATTTAGTTAACTACAAAGGCTGGGCATTGTGTAAAGTTGATGCGATGTGATACACCTTGATATGGTATGGTTTTTATAACAAAACATCTTATAGTAATTATTACAAAGTACTCCAACAAACTATATTTTCTTTTGATAGAAGAAGCTCTTTCAGACATGCATCATTGATCCTACCATAAACAATGTAAAATTCTTCAAAAGCTCCATTGAGATACTAGAAGCACAAAAGTTGAAACTGAGAACTAGAGTTTTCAGTTATTCTTAACCACTTCAGAGATGGTTTCTATCAAAAGTCTCATTCACACTATGTTTGGATAATAATTTTGAAGAGAAAATAAAGGAAGCGAGGAATGAAAAGGAAGGAAAGAGAAATTAAAGAAAAGTAACTTGTGTTTGTTCAGAAGGGAAGAGAAGGAAGAGAAAGGAAGAGAAAAGTTTTCCCTTCAAATATTTTCAACTTTGGAAGAGATTAAGACCTTAATAAAAATTATTCATCTATTCCTACCTCCCCTTTAAATTCTTTGCTATCCAAACAAGGAATCCTTCATCCCTCTAAATCCCTTCCATTCCTTTCCCTCAATTTCATCCCATCCAAGCACACCCTAACACTATATTTGGATAGCAAGTTTGGATGGAAAAGAAAGGGAGGGAGGGGGAGGGGAGGGGAGGGAAGGGAAATGAAGGGAAGAGAAATGAAAGGAAATTAGCTCTTGTTTGTCTAAGAGGGAATGGAAGAGAAAGGAAGGGAGATTGTGTTTTCTTTTCAAATCTTTCCACTTTTGAAAGGATTACAACCTTTACAGAATTTATCCACATTTTCCTTCCAATCCCCATACTCTTGGACCACCAAGCTCAGTAGTTCAAGATTGTTTCATAATTTTATTTATGTCATCTCTCACATAAAATAAAACCAATATTCTTATCATAACTTTTATAAGTCACTTTCAGTTTTTCATCGTACTTGTAAAATAAATTCTTGTGACAATCTTATGACGAAAAGTTCACATCAAATGAGCCAGTCATCCAATCCTTATTGCAACCAAGCAAGCCTTGTGTAATAGAGCATTAATCTTCTAATGTACATTTATATACATAGGTTAATTTGTTATTGTAACCTAACAATAAGATCGTAGTTAATTTATCATCCATCAATTTAAAAACAAAATTCTGCAAAACACTCCTCCATAATTTCATTAGTTCATGAAGTTTGAATATATTCTATTGATATCAGTTCATTACAATTAACTATATGAACATATCTAATATGAAAACCTAACAGCGCAGGAAAAAAAGGAAAAGAAAAAAAAAAAGCAATTCAACGAAGCACTGATAACATTATCTAATTTAATCGTAACTAACGCAATCAAAACAACACACAAAATGAATTAACTAACAAAAATTTGAAAAAAACTATCAAAAAGTTGAATAAACGCAAACGTATTAGCAAAACACTGATGAAAACAAATATAGAAAAAATAGGGAAACATGCATACATAAAAATTTCAGCTCATCTGGATGAATAAAGATTAATTGTTTAGCAACATTCATGATTGTAGCCACCATCAATCTTCAAACACTATCAAAACCGATCTTAATTTAAAAACATTTCAAATTCATCAAAATAATCAAGGAAAAATAAACAAAAAAACTATAAAATAATCATCGAAAATTACAGTCAAAGAAACAGAGATGAATTGCGAAGATAAGAGATACGAAAATGGCGGATCGAAATGGTAAGAATGAGAAAAGGAGAAAACTAATAATAGGTTGTCTTTCTCTTAAAATTTAAAAAATTGTTAGCAAGTATTTTTAGTTGGAAGGAGAGAGAAAGAAAAAGAAATGAGGAGGAGAGAGATTTTAGCTTGTTTTGAAGAAAATGGAATGAAAGAGAAAATAATTCATATTTTTATGGTGGTTGTAGCCCGCCACTTTTTCATTTTTATTTCTGTATTTGTTTTATAATTAATTAGTATTAGATAAGTTCACGTGCTACACACAGTTTATTTATAATTACCGGTAAGATAAAAATAAAAAATAAAAAATATTATAATCAACATAAGTGATAGATTTGGAGGAGAAAACAATTTTTTATTGCAGTAACATGTGTTCAAATCTTTAAAATATAATATGATTGTATGACTCTTAAATCATTGTTTTATAGCAATAATACAATGTTCGAAAATATAAAAAATAAAAAAAATAAAAAAAAACATTAAAATCAAAATAAATAAATCAAATAAATAATAAAATTATCAATAAAACTTATTTAGTTAACAAAAATAGTTGACATCGAAATTTTCTATTACTTCAGTGAATAGTATTGATGAATGGACATATAAATAAATGATGAATTAATAAAATTAAAGATAAAAAATTAATAAGTGGTAAGATTGGAGAGAAAACTTTTATTGTTGAAGTAAGACATGTTGTTGATAGATTTATAGTTAACAACTCTTCGAAAATAATATTGTTTACCAAATTTTCTTATGCACGTCAAATTATACAATATATATTGGAAATAATTTTCACTGCAAGTTCACATGCTACGTCAATATAAAAATAAGTGGGAAAATTTTCGTTGAAAGTTTAGCACGTGTTATTCCTGTAATTTCTTCATTGGTAGTTTTTGCAGATTATACATTTATTTCGCTATATTAAGAATTTATTCTCCCTATCAATGTAAATACTTTGGAAATTATGCATGTTGAATTGTACTATATTTGGAAATGATTCTCACTGCAAATTCACATGTTACGTCAATATAAAATTAGCGGGAAAATTTTGCTGAAAGTTTGACACGTGTCAGTCCTGTTTCTTCATTAATAATTTATATATATATGTCCCGTACAAATGCACGAATATGATAGTTTATTAAATTATTTAAAAAATATAGGAAAATTACATAGAATAATCCAACTTTTGCATGATTTTCATCTATTGATTAATCATGAATAATCCCAACTTTAGGGGTATTTGCGTAGTGTAAACTTGGGCAACCCGATAACTTGATATAATAGGTAATTCACGAATAAAGTAAACTGAAAATTAATTTATTATTATAAAAAAATTTTGAAAATTAAAGGTCTTGAAAAAGACTTTCTTCTTACTATTATTATTAAATAAGAAACAATAAGTCTAATGAGAGACGGTCTATCCAATAGACGGGTACAACAAAGCCCAACCCAAACATAAAATAGCAAATTAAATTTTATAGAAAAAGGAAAAAACAAAAAATAAAAAATAAAAAATTTCGTTAACTTTCGATTTGGGGAAACTCTTAACTACCATTAGAATACAACAAATTCTCAGGAAACCAATGCTAAAATAATAAATATTCTGAAAGAATATTTTGCATATATTATTTATTTAGTGTATCTTTATATGTTAGAATATAATATTAGGAATATATTGTAATTATTTAGTTTCCTAAAAACCATAGATTAATCTTGTACTTCCTCCGTTTTTTTTACTTGCACCATTTCCACTTTTTACACTATTCATCATTTGATAGTGTTTTGCATAGTGCGGCTATTAAATGATAAAAAAACCTAGTCATGTGGAATCTTGTTTTATTCGTCTCGTCGAATACTTTCATAATATCAAATTTTTATAATTTTTAGTTGAGTATAATTCTAGATATAAGCAACCCGACAAACGCATTGGACTGCGTAAAAGTATGTTTGGGTGCAAGTAAAAAAAACGGAGGAAGTATATATTCTTATGATGATAATGAGAAGACATTCAATCTTTCTCCCAAATCACTTCTTATATGGTATCAGTTGCTAGGTTGTTTTCCTCACCTTTCTTTCTCCTCTAAAACATTTTTTTTTTAACCTTTCTTCATGGCTTCATCTCCCAAATATCATCCCGCTACTTTCGTTTCGAATAATTTCTCGCAAAATTCAAATTTTTCTGATAATTTTGATCCCCGCAATTATAATAATTTTCGTGGCAATTTTCGTCCACCACGTCAAGGTGGCCGGCACCACCACAGCCGCCACCATGGCCAGCTGTATTATGATCAAGCTTTGCATACTTTTCCCTTGACTTCTCCGGATGAGGAATATTATATGGACACCGGTGCTACATCTCATATGACCTACTCTAAAGGTACTCTCTTGAATTACTTTCCTTTAAAGTCATCTAATTCTCATTCTATTATTGTTGGTAATAGGTGCTAAGCTTCCTGTAAAAGGTCATGGTCATGTATCTATCCCTTCCTCATCCCAACCTTTAGTCTTAAAAAATGTTCTCCATTCTCCCACACTCATTAAAAATCTTATTTCTGTCCGAAAATTTACTCGCGATAATAATGTTGCCATTGAGTTTGATCCTTCCGGTTTTTCCGTGAAGGAATTGGACACAAAGAATATAATCATGCGGTCTAATAGCACTGGCGATCTCTATCCTTTCCACTTGACACATGGAGCTACCTCTTCATCTTCCTCTGCTTTTTCGGCTTTATCCTCTAGTACTTAGCATTCTCGTTTGGGTCATCCGGGAAACACTATCTTAGATTTTTTGTCTTCTTCTAAGTCTATTGAATGTAATAAAAATCCATCTTTTTTTTGTCAATCGTGCCCTCTAGGCAAATATGTTAGTCTTCCCTTTTATAATTCTACATCGACATGTACTCGTCCTTTTGAAATAATACATAGTGATATATGGACATCTCCTGTTTCAAGCCCATCCGGGTACAAATATTATGTGTTATTTCTTGATCATTTCACCAATTATTTGTGGACATTTCCTTTATTTCGCAAATCTCAAGTATATGATATATTTGTTAATTTCCATTCTTATGTTCGCACGCAATTTGAGCTCCATATAAAATCTTTCCAATGTGATCACGGGGGTGAATTTGACAATAACAATTTTCACCAATTTTGTGCGAGTCGGGGTATTATTCTTCGTTTTTCTTGTCTACAAACATCCTCCCAAAATGGAAAATCCGAAAGAAAAATTCGATCCATCAATAATATTATTCGAACTTTATTATGTCATGCTTCTCTTCCCCCATATTTTTGGCCTCACGCCTTAAATACCGCCACATATCTTCTCAATATTCTTCCATCCAAATTACTTGGCCATCTTACTCCCACTCATTTACTTTATCATAAATCTCCTACTTATTCACATCTTCGGGTTTTTGGGTGCTTATGTTTTCCTCTCATTTCTTCCACCAAAATTCACAAACTTCAACCCCGCTCCTCTCCATGTGTCTTCTTGGGATATCCGTCATCACATCGAGGTTATAAGTGCTATGACATCGCATCGAGTAAAATAATAATTTCGCGACACGTTATTTTTGATGAGTCCTCTTTTCCTTTTGCAAACTGTTCCAAACTTACTCCTCACGAGTATGATTTTTTGGACAATAATTCAATAAATCCCCTCCTTCGGCCCATATTCTTCAGCCCAAACCAGGAGACACCAGCTCCTACTTCAATCCAGCCGGATGCATCCCCAAATGGGCCTGGTCCAGACCTTCCTCCCTCCCCTCAATGTCCCATTATTACTCCAGCAACTGGGCCCAACCCAGTTGCCTCTTCATCCACTATTTTATCACCTCCTCCTCCCAAAATAATCACCCGCAGTCAAAATGGCATATTTAAACCTAATCCCAAATATACCTCTCATGCTCTATCTGTTTCTTTTTCTCCCGTTCCAAAAATCCCATAGATGCTTTACGTGACCCGAATTGGAAGCAAGCCATGCAAGAAGAATTTGATGCTTTAATTGAAAATAATACTTGGGAACTAGTACCTAGACCATCTGATTCTAATATTATTCGTTCATTGTGGATTTTTCGCTTGAAAACTAAGTCGGATGGATCTTTTGAGCGCTATAAGGCGCGTCTAGTTGGTGATGGTAAGACTCAACGTGCGGGCATTGATTGTGATGAGACTTTTAGTCCTGTTGTCAAACCTACTACTATTCGTATTGTTTTGAGTATTGTTGTTTCCAAGTCTTGGTCTATTCATCAGTTAGATGTTAAAAATGCATTTCTTCATGGTAATTTGAATGAGACTGTTTATATGCATCAGCCCATGGGATTTTGTGATCCTCGGTATCCTGACCATGTTTGTACTTCTTCGCAAGTCGTTATATGGCTTGAAGCAGGCTCCTAGGGCTTGGTATCAACGTTTTGCTGATTTTGTTACTTCCATTGGGTTTCGTAATAGCATATCTGATCAGTCCTTGTTTATTTATTGTCATGGGTCCGAGATTGCTTATCTTCTTTTGTATGTTGATGATATTATTCTTACTGCTTCCTCTGATCGTCTCCGATAGTCTATTATGGCAAAGTTGAGTTCTGAATTTGCCATGAAGGACTTAGGTCCTCTGAGTTATTTCTTGGGCATTGATGTTACTCGTACTTCTACAGGTTTATTTCTTTCTCAACAAAAGTATGCTACTGAGATTCTTGAGAAAGCAGGCATGTCTCAATGCAACCCCGTCTCTACTCCGGTTTCTACTACCAGCAAACTCCGTGCTGATGCTGGTTCTTCTTGTTCTGATCCCACTCTGTATCGTAGTTTGGCTGGTGCTTTGCAGTATCTCACCTTCACTCGGCCTGATATTTCTTATGCCGTTCAGCAGATATGTCTCTTTATGCATGATCCTCAGGTTGAACATATGGCTGCTCTTCATCGCATTCTTCGTTACATCAAGGGTACACTTTCTCATGGTTTGCAATTGTATAAATCCTCTATCTCTTCTCTTATTTCTTATACTGATGCTGATTGGGGCGGTTGTCCTGATACTCGCCGCTCTACTTCTGGTTATTGTGTTTTCTTGGGTGATAATCTTGTCTCTTGGTCTGCTAAGCGCCAACCCACTGTTTCTAAATCCAGTGCCGAAGCAGAATATCGTGGTGTTGCTAATGTGGTTTCTGAAACATGCTGGATTCGTAATTTACTTCTTGAGCTCCGTTGTGCTATTACTACTGCTACTCTTGTTTATTGTGATAATGTTAGTGCTGTTTATTTATCGGGTAACCCAGTTCATCATCAGCGCACTAAACATATTGAGATGGACATTAGGTATTCTCTTTGAAGATTTCGATCCAGTCTCAGCGTTCGTCAACCTCCCGATTCGACTGCGGGGGTGTGCTAGAATAATAAATATTCTCAAAGAATATTTTGCATATATTATTTATTTAGTGTATCTTTATATGTTAGTAGGGATGGTCATGGGGCGGGTCTGGAGCGGGTCCAACTAGACCCGGACCCTTTTAATTTTTTGAGATCCAGACCCGGATCCGGACCCTAAGGGTCCAAAATTTTCAGACTCAGACCCGGACCCTCCGAATCTGATGGGTCTAGGGTCCTTAATGGGTCCTTAGTGGGTCTAAAATAAGTCTCTTTGATTTGTCAAATTTGAAACATTTGTAAGTCATTGTATTTTTCGTGTATTTGTAAAAGAGTTATTATCGTATTTTACAAATATTTAATACTAATTTAACATCTAAACTCGCATAACGTCACCAATATACGCTTAAATTTTATTATAAAACTAGTTCGAGTCCATGAAATAAGGGTAATTGGGTTAACACTTAGCAAGTAGCATATATATTATTTATATATATTATGATTATATGAAAATAAAATAAGTGTTGAGGGCATAATTCATACGTAGAAGACAAATAAAAATGGACAATTTAATATTTATAAGGGTCCAAGGGGCGGGTCTAGGGTCCATATTTTGGACCCGGACCCGGACCCGCCAAATAATTTTTAGATCCAGATCCGACCCGGATCCGATGGGTCTCAAAAAATTAGACCCAGACCCTTAAAAAAGGGGCGGGTCTGGGGCGGGTCCAACAGGGTCCTGGACCCGTGACCATCCCTATATGTTAGAATATAATATTAGGAATATATTGTAATTATTTAGTTTCCTTAAAACCATAGATGAATCTTGTATATATTGTTATGATGATAATGAGAAGGCATCCAATCTTTCTCCCAAATCACTTCTTATAACCAAAACATAATTTGTAACAGAAAGTCACGAACATAAAATACCAAAAATGAAAAGGTGAAAAAAATGGAGTAATGAAGAAGGTGGAAAAACCAATAGGTAAAATTGAGTAATGAAGAAAAAGGTGCAGAAAGAAATCGACGGGTGAAATGGAGTAATGAACATTTTTTTTAATTTTATTTTTTTTAAAATTTTAAAAAATTAGTTACCTTTCTAGCATTATGGGCTGGACCATTTTCACCCGTCTATTTGATAGACGGTATTTCGTGAGATTTTATGAATAAGAACACACAGTTTTTATGTTTAATCCTCCAACTATAAAACATTTCCAAAGCGTGAATACTGTTCATTATGAACAGTTAAATCACTGTTCACTTAACGCTGTGTTTTCATACCGTTCTTCCTCATTCATTCACTCTCATTTTTTGCCCATTTCTTCTCTCTGATTTCCTTTATTCATGTTCATCTCAAGATTTTTCCTCTCTCATTCATTGCTTTCGGCTCTTGCTTTTTCATTTTCATGTCCTTCTTTATCTTTACTGGAATTGATGATTTGATTTTCTTTTAATTTTCATCTTTCCATTCAGATCACTTGGAGATGAAGAGTTGTGTAGATTTGCTTATTAGAAACAGTAGGTTTTCGAATCAAGAAATCCACTTCCTCAATCTTATTGTGAAGCAAGTCGTTTTTTAAGAAGACTAAGGGAGACAAAGTTCTCAAAGTCCCTTCAATTAAACATTAGTTTTATATAAATTTGCAAGGAACCAAGAAAGAAATCCACCTTTACCTGGTCCTAGGTGAATAAAGGAATTCAGAATTTCATTGTCAATCAAAGGTGAATAAAGTTGAATTTGAGTTCTCTTTTTTTTTAAAAAAAATATTTTGATTTTACCTAAATCAGGGTTTTATTATGTACTGATTTTACCTAAATAAGAATTTCATTTACTGATTTTACCTAATTTTGATGTTGTTTGATGCTTGTACATGTTTGAATACTCCTTTCAATTGTTTTGATTATCATTTTTGTTTTTGGGATTTCGTCATTTCCACAAGGACGTCATTGAGAAGATTCTGGAAGGAAGAGATTGCTTGGTTGTCATGGCTACTGGTAGTGGCAAGTTTCTTTGGTGCATCTTCTTTTCATGAGAGCCCATTTGCTAAAAACTTCAAAGTTAAGCGTGCTTGGTGGGGGAGTAATCTCAGGATGGGTGACCTCCTTGGGAGTTTTTCCGGGTGCGCACGAGTAAGTCCAAAATGCGCAGGAAAAGACGTGTTGGTCTGTGGAGTCTAATCTACAATCTCCATTAGTAGTTACCGGTGGTTCGAGGGGTCGGGGTATTACATTTCCCGACAACCCTCTTCCCACGACCCCACTCACAACCTTCCCCCTCCCTATAATCCCCTTTGTGCAATACCTTTCTCCTTTGAAACCTATTTCTGCAACAATTGTCACCTCAATCACAACCATAATCACTGTGTTTGGACTAAATCAATCAAGAAGGTTGCATAATCCATTAACGCTGGAGAGAAATCTTCCCTACAATAATTTTTAGTTTCATTAGGTAAATTAAGTAAAACCCATATCTTATAAAAAATAAATAAAAAATTTGTGATACCCCAGATTTAGCTTGAAAAGAGATTGATATACTACTCATATCAACAAGGTGCATCTTCTTTTCATGGGAGCCAATTTGTTAAGAACTCCACAGTTAAACGTGCTTGGTGGGGAAAAATCTTAGGATGGATGACCTCATGGGAAGTTTTCCCGGGTGCTCACAAGTGATGCCAAAGTGCGTTGGAAAGACTTGTGTTGATTTGTGGGCCAGTCTACAGTCCACAATCTCCGTGAGTAGTCACCGACGATCCGAGAGGCCGAGGTGTTAAATGGAAAAGTAACCAGATAAATAAATTATAGGTCATTTGGACCTATAATAAAAAATGTGATGTAAAAATCGAATTTTTCAAAAATAATCGATAGATGAGACTTTTTTAAGAATATCACCCAGAGATATAATTTTTAAAATTAAATTTTCCCAATTTTTATCAATTACAAATGAAATCACCCAAAGATGACATAGACATCAATCTCAGCAACCCAACCCAATCAAAATTAAGTTATTTTTTTCACACCCGTCTATGCTATAGCCTATAGACCGTCTATAGCAAGAAAAGTATATTCCGTTAGCAAAAATAAAAACCACTTAGCACTATTTTCAAAAAAAAAGGTTGTAGATAAAATTGAACCGGGTCATAATTACGGCTAGACCGAGTCGACTCTGGTATCAACTCAGTTTTCTTATTCATATTCCGCCATTCCCGAAACATAACATAAATCCTTTCAGAAATTTAACGTCTCTGAAAGTGAAAAACCAGAGAAATACTCCATTTCTATGTTGAATTCAAATTAATGGAGAACAGTGCTTCTACTGCAAGCACAAGTAGCAGCAGAATAAGTGAGGGAGAAAGCATAATTTTACGAAAAAGTGGAACCATGATATTTGAGAATCCATTTACTTTCAAAGTGGGTCAAGTATTTACTGGTTTTGGCGTTGGTTGTGGTCTTGGTATCGGTGTTGGAAGGCCTTTGAATTTAGGTATATATCTCTGTCATTCATTTCAATTGTTTGTTTATATTTTTCACATTGTTTGATATGGATTGGGGAAGTTTTTTCCAACCTAAAAATGGGAAGAATCCACATAAGAATGACCCCAAAAAACCCTGTAAAGTTCAATTATGTTTTGTTGTATCATTGATTTGAAGTAAATTTTAGTTGAGTTGGTTTATTGTTTGATAATCCATATATCAATTGTTGTTCCGTTTGTTCGGGCTAATTTTAAAGAAGTTTTTATCTTAATTATGATTGTTTATGAATGCCATTACTTGTGGAATAAATGTGACGATTCTTGATCTTGTTGATGAATCTCCAATATTTAACTTTGAAATAAACGTTAGTAGTTATCTGGATTTTACTTGAAAAGGTTATAATTCCAAGGAGCTGTTGCAATTTGATGTGCATTGTGCTTTGTGCTATGTGCTATGTGCTATGTGCTAGGCGCATTCCGTATATTGAAGCTTTGAAGGATAATTGCATAATACAAAATTTCGGATGCAATCACGATTGTGGTTGCAAAACCTTTTAATGATAGTTGCATAGTGCACAATTTTGGACGCGGTCAGGATTTTGCACTAGATCACTGTAACTTGCACAAAGGCTATGTGTAATTTAGTTGAATTTCATTGAAGTTTGAAGGGATGGTTTTACCTTTAACTTGACATGACATTCTATGATCAATTTTGTTGAAGTTCATTGGGGGGACATTTTGTAATGTATATTTTCACAGACTTGTGCTGATTAATTAGCATTGAATTTACTTTATTGTTATTCTGCAGTCTTCAACCTGTTTAGTTGATATGTTGAATGAGTTGATATGAAGATTCTCAATCAATTCACCAATTTTGTTAGGTGCTATCCCTATGCTGAACCAAGTTATGAGTGCTGCAAGTGGTGCTACACATGCCTTTTCGGGTATTCAAAGACATGTGAACAACTCCGTATGTTACATTTTCTTCTTCCCTTTCAGTTTAGTAGTATTCATTCATCCGTTTATTATAGCAACTTGAGATCCTTTTTCACATGGATCATGTATTTTTGTTTTCAGTTGAGGAAGATAGGTGCAAAGAACATTCAAGCAGGTGTAGGGTGTGGAGTTGGTTTTGGTCATGGTTTTGGAGTTGGTAAGTAATTAATTAGTAATCAGGTACATAGATATAATTAATACTTGATAACTTACCATTGTTTTTGCTTTAGAATCCATTTTGAGATCCTTGTTTCTTAAGATTGGTGAAACTCAATCGTAGAAATATATTGTAAGTTGTTTGTGTAACACCATCCGAATCAAACCTTGTGCATCTCAAAATTTTCATTTTAAAAATTAGTTGAGAGTGATACTTACCACTAAGTATAATAGGAAGAAATAAACTAAATAAATTTTTTTTATACTTAGAAAATTCATTATTACAACTCAAAGAAAAGAAATATCTATTTATTTAAATATGGCAAAATACTAATTGTTCTAGACCCTTATGATTTAACTAAGATTGCTAGAGGTGTTTAAAACACACCCGACCACTCAAAATTTATTCGACCTTGTAACCGAACACGATTTGACCCACTTCAAAAATGACTTACAATTATTAAAAAAACAATAAGACCGCAAAGCTCGATTTTCAACCCACTCGAAGCTGCTAACCCGAAATCAATCTGATGATTTGAATGAACACCTCTAGAGGTTCCCTTATAATAACCTACAAATTAAAAAAAGAAGGAACAAGAGGAACAAGGTACTCAAAATAAGCCAAACCGATTAATACCACTCAATCTCGTAAAAATAATAATAGTTCAGAGTTAAAATTCCATCTTTTGATACTACATGCCTCAAAAATGCAATCCTCAAGCCGAATATCACAATTGGATTACTTTGCATGAAGCGTCTTTTCTCAAAGAATTCCAATATAATTCTTTTATGCTCTTCATGCACCTTTTTTTCTGCGAGGATACCAAAATGTCATCATTAAACACAATTACAAACTTATCTAAGTATAATTGAAATTTCTATTCATGAGATCCATGAGTGCATGTGCTTTAGTAAGTCCGAATGGAAACAGTAAGCTCATAATGATAATATCTTGTTCAGAAGGCTATCTTGGGTATATCATCTTCTAGATTTTGTAGTTGATGATACCCTGATCTTGGATCAACTTTGGAGAATATAGAAACTCCTTTTTTTTGATCAAATAAGTCTTCAATTCTAAGTAATGGGTATCTACTCTTGATGATGATATTGTTCAAATCTCTACAGACTACAGTCAATGTACAATCTTAATGGGACATCCTTTTCTTTACAAACAATACTGAAGCTCCCCATAGAGAGACGTTTGGTTTTATGTAACCCTTCTCTAGTAATTCTTCTAATTAGGCCTTCAACTCCTGCAGACTCCATTCTATATGGTATATTGGACATAGGACCTAATCCTAGGACTGCATCAATCTTGAAGTTGATTTCCCTTTCATGTAATATCTTTGGAATGTTCTCTAGGAAGACAATTGGGAATTCTAATAGGAATTTGTATTATCCTCATCTTCCTTATTTGCATACTTCATGTGGCATAGGTAAATGGTGCCCTTTCCTTAGGTAATTGTGAAGTTTTTAGACTAAGATGATTTTTATTTAAGATGTCTTGTAAGATATTCTTTTTCTCAAGGGTCCTCTTAGGATAACTTTTGACTTATGGCATTCAATGTTTATCTTATTCTTATGTAATTAATCCATTCCCAAGATGATGTCAAATTCCTCTAAAGAAAATAAATGACGGTATGTAGGGAGTTGGGTCTGGGCAATGGTAATGGAAGTATTTTGAAAGATATTATTGGGGGACACTCCTTCCTGTGGACATGGCTATGTTAATTGAACATGAGGCTGAGGGTTTCTTGGCATGTTTCTCAAGAAAGATTTTAGAGATAAAAGAATGCAACACTCCAGAGTCAAAAAGTACGAAGCGAGGTAAGAGTTTGCACGAAATGTACGAGTGACAACATCATTGTTGTTTGCTTCTGAGCGACTCATTACATGGATCCTGCCATTGGTAGATCTTGCTTTATTTCCACTGATGTTGCTGGCATTAGGTGTAGTGAAACCACTATTATAGCCTTGTTGACTATAGTTGTGTTAGTGTGAGGATTATTGTTCCTGGTTTTACTTCCATTGCTATTGTAGCTTTTATTGTTGTTGTAGCCATAATTAGCAGAAATCAGAAACTTCTCACCGAATCTTGTTTTAGAACCTTCATTTTCGAAACTCTAGAATTAACATATTCAAAAATACAATTACCAATGTTTAATTTTTCCTAAGCCCAAAACCATATAAATACCAAAATCATTCTTTTCATTTCTTTTATTCTTATCTTTAACTGTTAGTCATCTTCTGTTTAGTTTATCATATCAAGTTTACTTATTTATTATTTTTGTTGTAACATTAAATTATACCTATGTTTCCACTTTCCTACATTTCCAAAACTCTTAAATTTTCGTTTTTAGTTTTGATTTTCGTATCAAGTAACATTGGTTGTAGCCCTCATTTTGTCTCGTTTGAGTTAAACCCTTTACAGATTTATTAGCTTTGTGTCCTAGTCAACCACACTCATAATACCTTATCTTCTCATCATAGTTACATGGAATGTGGAACGTAGCCACGTTTCATGATCCGGGAATGTCGGTCCGCAATCACAATGAAAAATGATCCAAGTCACTCAAGGTGATGTCCTAGTGTAGAAAACCTTTTTAAAACGTATTGTGGCCTTCGAATGGAGGAATATACGAGATGAAACCTAGAAAGCTAAATAAATTCCACTTGAAAACAATTTCTTTAAACAAAAAAATCATTTTGATTCTAATTGTTTTTTCAAGTATATTTTTTATACATACTGTGTCTCTTACGCAATCGTTCACGAGTCAATATAGGTTGCGTTCCTTGTTTCTGTTCTCATTTCCCATTTCAAAGTTCTTGGGGATCTTCCTCATCGGTCAAAGAGGTTTAGGATGTAGGGTTGTTAGTACTCCCTTCTTCACTTCGTTCTTCATTATCGCATTACTCTTCTATGATATCAACCATAACTCTCTTCAAGTAGTCGAGAGGTAAAAATTGGCTTCTAGCATACGTGTACCTACTCCTATTAGATCTATCATTAATCATTACATCGCTATACTTTCTTCGTATTGCCGATAAAAACCCCTAATAGGTAGGTAAAAATTGGCTTCTAGCATGCGTGTACTTACTCCCATGGGCTTGTGACTTGTCATTCAGGAGTGTTGTAATTGGATTGACTCATCCTATTATTTATATGGTAACTATCAATAGCAATAGATAAATTGTGGACATAATTGAAAACATTCTTCATGTATTCCATGTGGATTGAGTAGGGGGAGTTGGCATTAGTTCGATAGTATTCATTGCAGTGAGTCTCGGCATCTAATAAGAAAAGTATATAACACCAATAATTAAATACACACTTTTAAATATAATAAGAAAACATAAATGCTAAAACCCATTTTATCCTTCTCTCAATGGGACATGTATATTTACCTTAAGTCAATTAGCCCTTATGTCAATTAAACCCATACTAGCCTAATTAGTTGGTCTGCGCGCTAAAATGTGAAGATATTAACGCTATATGTAAGCTCTGGATACCACTTTGTAACACCCTCCCAAGTTGAACTAAGTTTAAAACTGAAAATCGTTGAGTTGCTCAAGGTTTAATTTGGACGGTGTTACAGTCCGACGAACTATTTAATCTTGTTAAAAAGAAATAAAGAAGAAAAGTAATGTTTTAAACATTTATTCAAATCATCGTTAGTCAATAATTTAAACTATATAATTTGGGTAAGAGTAATAAAAATTTGTTGGTTTTCAATGTCTATGCAAGAGCAGAACTATGAGTCTGTTCTGATGTTACGTTGCTGAGCCTAGTGAAAATTTTCTAGTGCAAATTGATGAGCGATGAAATTTTTGATGTTTGAGATGAAAAAGTCTCTACTCAGAGCTGGTATTAGAAGCAGTAGCTTGTATTGGCAATGATAAAGAATCGAAGATAACTTGCAAATTTTTTGAGTGGCCTAGACAATCCCAGAACAAACTGAAGTATCTGAATGCTTTCCTTCTCTCCTTCTTTCTTTTCTTACTCATCTAGCCAACTCTTCTTATTCCTCTTCCTTATTTGTGTCCCTTCCCTTTTAAGATTTCCCCAAACATATTTGGGCTGCAGATTAGTATAGGTCCATGTCTTTTGCAGTTTTTGCTTTTGAGAAGTATTTGGTTGATCAAACCGGAGTTTATCACCTCATTGTGGATTGTGGTTCCGCACATCTAATGAACGAAAGTCAAATGTTAACACTACCTACATTCAGCAATGTTTTAATGACTTCTATTTGTGGGTTTGAGTGTATTAGTCGATTAACTACACCAGATTTCCTAATGGTGCTTGTAGTTCTGGTTGATTTATTGATATGAACCTTTGCAGGTCTTGCTCTGAAGCCTGGAGTTGTGCAACGGATTCAACTATCAGTCATAGTATGTATCATTATGCTTTGATGTCCAAAGTTTATTTTGAATGTTGTTTGAGGTTTAATATTTGAATTTTTAGGAAGCTGTGAGCAAAATGATGCTGAAATTTGGAGGGCCTTCCAGTTTATCTATTGGGCAAGGTCTTCTCCCGACATCAGTGCAAAGTAGTTTGACAGTTGTTAAGGGATCAACTCAAGATCCGTTGGAAAGTATTGCGAAATTGGGGAAGAAAATACCAGACATGAGCAACCAAGTTCATGCTGGAGATGGGAAACTGAATGTGGGATTTGAAAGGTTTAGATTAGAAGATGTGCCTTCAGAATTGTCGTCAGTTACTCGAACTGAGAAGGTTATCAACGGCTTTTTGCAAGATCCAATTTTGAGAGGAGAAAACACGGAGCTACACGAGAGGGTATGTATAGAAAGGAAAATATTATTTCATTTTATTTTTCACAATTATTTTCCAAATACTTAAGTTTTGATGGATTAGATTTATGTTCCACTTTGGAATTTGAGCAAATACATAAAGTTATGTATTCCCAGATTTTCGTGGGAGTAAAACGTGCATATCATAAAGGCTAAACATTTGAGTAAGATGATTATTTTGGATAATGTATATACTATGGCTTTTCTTAATTGCAGTACTCCATTAGGCTGTAGTGTGGTGCTGTTTGTGTGGGAATATTGTACTCCATTAAAAACATTTCTAGTGTCGTTGAGTCCTTGTCAGATGTCTTGTATCAAGTTGTTGAACCGTTAACTTGCCTTTTCCTCCTATGTATCGAGTAAAATGTCTATATTTTGGTTGCTAAGCATTCATGTATGCAGGCATCATTGTGTTCTGGACGTACTTGAAAAGATTCCTTGAACTTCCTGAAGTTTTCAAGCATCCATGTATATAGGTTGCGATCTATTCTCGAGATCTTAAGTTTCTAGAATGACGAGATTCTGACAGGTCTTTTTCTAATGACGTTTAGGCTGTAGAATCCCCCTATAAGGAAGTGGAAGGGAAAGGTGGTGAGAATCAAATTCTTTTAACAAGAATGAAAGAGAAAGTCTTTAGTCACTAGGTTAAGCCAAGATCCTCGACAGGTCTCAAGTATGGCACAATTTATTAGCAGAATAAATTCTGGAATTTAAGATGAGTGATTTTGCCTTTCGACCTTTAGATACTCGAGAAACATCTGGAACGAATTATTAAAATAAGTTTTGCTACTTCATGCTTAAGTGTGGTGTATAATGCTGTGATCTATGCTGCTTTGAAAATACTGGAGAGGCCAAAGCGCTAATTTTTCGTAAGATAGTTCAGTTATTTGCTAGGTACAACTAGAATAACTCGGTAATCTTTAGCAAGGTAAATGAAAACGAGGTGATTCCTGCTTGGACAGGTATATCACAAAATGTGTATTGTCGTAAAAGCTCGGGCCTGGCAAGTTTCGGACTCTGAATTCAATATTTTTTGGTTATATAATCTCATGTCGACTTCTTCGAAGTTAATAATACTAATCATATTGGATGGTTTGTGCAGGATGAACGATTGGGGTCAGAAAACAGGGTGCTTCGGATGGTAATTTCTTTAATTAACCTGTCTACACTTGTTCATTTTACGTATTGTAGAATTAATTTGTGATTCGGCAAAATTCTATCTAAAAGCATGACTTAGGTTTTAAAATCTTTATATGAATTAGCAAATACACGAATGGGTTTTTGCTCCGAGAGCTGCAGGAAATAAGTTCCATGTTTTTGAGTCCATTCCTTTTGTTTTGTTTTTCGATCAGGTCGTCAAACATCAGCAAGTAATTGAGGAGCTTATGGAAGAAAATGAAAGACTTCGCCAAATATTGGTCGAAGACTTAAAAGTTCCAGCCAGTAAGCTCCAAGCCAAACATTCTGGTACACGCACTTCTCCTTGTTCTGATTGTTTCGAATGCCGAAGAAAACAACGAAGGAGATAAAAATGTCCAAGTGATCAATATACGAAAAATAAATTTCGACTTATCTCCGGTGATCATTCTTTAAGAGTTGTTGAATTTTGGGTCATAGTTTGCTCTGCGTTTCGGGTTTTATGTTCTCAAAACTGTTGAGCATGGTATGTCACAAGTACATAATCCCTCTATATAGAGATAAAGAGTGATTTTTCTAGAATTTAATATGAAATCAATGGTATTTGGTACTGTCAAAGCTTTAGGATATGTATAACTTCTGTTTTGAGCTATCAACATCGTTAAAACTACTGTTGGCTGTTGCATTATAAACATCATTTTTGGGGGATTAATACTAGTACTGAATGTAATGGCATGATTTGTTCATTTGGCTTGTTTAAGATAATTAGTTTTTTTTTTTATTATTATTTTTATTTTGTTTGGTTTAAAAATTTATACTCTCTTTGTCCCAATGAGACTGAATTTAAGAGAAACGAATTGATATTTATGGAAAGTATGAAAAGTTGTGAAAATATAATATTAAATGTAAAAATAGATAGAATTGTGTGGATGATATTAATAGAGAATTTTAATATGATGAATATTAAAAAAGGTGATAGGTTTTTCAAATAAGAAAACGATGTACAATGAATGGCATAAGGTGATAGGTTTTCCAAATAAGAAAACGATGTACGATGAATAGGACAATTCAAAATGAAAATGATTGCAAATTGAGTGGAACGGAAGGAGTCATATATGCATACTATAATACAGTAACTTTTATGTCACGTGTCATCATATCAAAGCCATTCCTAAATACAATTTTCCCGCCATTATTATACTACTTCATATTCCAACCTAATAAACTGAATATTTCTATACAGTGAGTACTTCTCTTTTTGGGTATACAATTGAATATGAAGGATTTAATTAATTACTATCTATTGATCATAAATCAAATTGTAACAGTAATAATTTACTTTCTCGTTATAACTTATAAGCTGTTTACAGTGTTAAGGATATGAAAATACCATCTTGATTATTGAATACTTTACTTTTAAACCATTTCTTTACCTATATTAATAATAATAATTCAAATGTGAAGAAATAAAAATATAAAATACATTTTACTTGGTCAGCGAAATTCCACAGGGAATATCAATTTTCTAAATATTAATTATGAATTATAGGTCATTATATACTTTTGATTTATATAGTATGCATATTTTTACTAATTAGGTAACTACGCTACAAATAACAATTCAGTGCCATGATAATTAGGAAGATGAATCAACTCAATTATCAATTTAGGCTTAAATTAATAGTTTATATGGTACAATACAATATTAAAATTTGTTCCCTCTGTTTTTACATTTTTTTTTTGTTGAGTTTCTATTTTTACATTTTATAATTTACTAAGGAATTTTTCGATAATTCTATTTTAATATTTTTTTTACAATTTATGATTCTCATAATTAGAATATCAAAAAGTAATGAAGTGAATAAATATCAAAATATCAAAATCTTTATTTGTCTAGGCAAGGATGTTGTCCGAAACAAATAGCTAACAACCAAGAAATTAAACACTAAACATATAATTTCTTAGTTTTACATTATGTGTAACATTCTAAATTTTGCACTATTTATGTATCATCCTTAATTATAATTAGTTTTTAATCTATAAGTTAAAACATAGTAAGGTTGGATCTGTTTGCTTCGTTTCAATGCAAAAAATATTAATATTAAATTATTATACTCTATTCAATATACCAATATAATTCAATCCTAAATAATTCTAATTGCACATGATTAAAAATTTTAGAAATTAATATTAATAAATTTTACGTTGAGACAAATCAAACAAAATCTTATTTAAATAAATTTTAACATCTAGATTAAGAATAAAATATAAATTAAAAGTGATTAGAAAATAATTTCAAAAAATCAAATACGACAAATCATTTTTGTATCATTCGTGAAGGTGCATTTTGTTATCATTTTTACATTAGGAAAAAACACAATTATAATTTAACCCCCTTTTTGTAATGTAGCAAGATTGTAAAAAATTATTAATTTGTTATAAAAAAACTTAAAAATATTATTAATTTGTTATAAAAAACTTTTGAATTTCGTGCATAGCACAGGTAAGTACCTAGTAATTTTTTAATTATAGATTATAATGATTTAGTAAGAATTAAGAACTATGATGTTTTTATTACACAATGCTATAGTAGTCTAAAAATAAAGGTTGAATATCTAAAGGACTTTCATTTTTTATTACAACAATGCTACAACTGCAAATGTGGAATAATCCGATGATCAATAAGCTACAATTGCTGATTTAAAAAATTCCATTTGACCTAATATGAGGAATTTAATCCATTTGATTTAACACTAAATTAAACAAAAATGGGAGGGGCTAAGAGGGACCACTTAGAAGTAGGGATGCCAATTCAATTCGAATCTGCCCTTGATTTGACCTGATTTGAAGAATTTAATCCAATTTGAGTACGAAAAAAATATTGTACGACTCCGAATTTGATTATATAGTCCGAGTCCGATTCAAAAACGGACTGAACTAGGACCTCATAAACAATTGATATTCCAATCCGACTCCGGCTCTGACTCCATTCTGACTTCCACTCGATTCGATTTAGAAAAGGGTTTTCAAGAGGCTAGTGATCAAGTATTATTGACAAAAGAAATATATTTAAAGTAAAGGAGTAAATTAACATTATTATTTGATGTTATTGTTTTACTCGTGAAAAGTGTCTTTTAACAGCTTGTCTTTTAGTTTTTTCTATATGTGGGTTAATAAGGGGAGAAAAGTTTTAAGATTTTGAGAAAGGAAAATTTAATTTTAATGGTATGAATTTTAGCTCATATGCTTTTAAAGGTTAAACTTCCATTTATTTTTTAAGGGTTCGAACTTTAGGGGGTCTACGCTTTTAAAGGTGCGATTTACCATTAACCGGCTAAAACTATTTCCTTCTTTAACTAAACAACCTTGTCTTCTATCTTCTCTCTCCTCTTCAACTAACCTAGAAATCCAAAACATTCCAAGCCATAAACCTCCATTTTTACCACCATTTTTAGATGTTGAAGCTCCAGAACTAAAACATCCCGACCCGTACTGTTAACCAGGTCGGGTCATGGGCCGATTTCGAAATAAACCGGGTACCCGTGAGTGATCCGATTGATATAAATATTATTTTCAATTTCATCTTCCTTTTGCAAGCAGCGCCTTCTCACCTCCATCTTTCTTTTTGTTATCTTTCGAATCTCAGTTTTGAGTTGTTAAGTATTTGCATTTTGGAGCGCTGTTCATCACTTTGCATCTTTAATTTTAAATCTTCATCTTCTTAAAGTATGTTAATATTTTTTTTTCAAATTGGTTTTTATGTTATTGATTTCGTTTTTGTTCAGTACTCGATCATGTATACTCTAGTTTGTCTCATTGAATATTTTACCATTAGAAATGCTTCTAACATTTGTTGGTGTGTCTAAGAATAAGATAATCTTTACATGTAGATGGTGGATAGATTTGAGCAGCATACTCTGAAATGCTCGTCGTGTAAAGGAGCTTATGAAGGTTTCCAATTATGGCAACTTACGGCAAAAAATAACGATAGCCACAAGTTGTAATTGAGATGTTCACATTTGTACTTTAATATTCTGCCTAAATTATAAGTTTATAACACTACAATATGAAACTTTTGATTAAAACCACAATTAAATATGTCCAAATAATACGATTTATGCCCAGAATTACTGCACTGTGCATACAATATTCTAAATTCTGCCCAGAATTTTTTTAATATAACCTACAATTAAATCTGTCAAATAATCAAAATATAAAAATCGGGTAACCAGTGTCCCGACCCGTATTATCCGGGTAAGTACCCGAAAACCGGGTACCCGCATTAAATGGGCCGGGGTACGGGCCGTAAAAAAAGATACTCGACTAACCGGTTACCTGGCTTTCCGGGTACCCGAAATGTCGGGTACCTGCTAATGAACACCCCTAATTGTGGCAGACTTGGGCTGGTTTCAATAGCAGCGGATAAAGTTGAAGCATGAATTTGAAATTCTTGCTGATTCCGAGGTTTATGAATCGACTCATTAAGATTATTAGTGTTGTAATTTCCTTCAAAAGTTGAATTTGAAATTCTTCCACTTTCTGGAATATTTTGAGTTTTCTCTTTGATTGGTTTTGAACTACTAGGATTTGATTTCCTTATGCTTGTGGTAGTTGTTATTGTTAAAGCCATATTATCTGGGCTTATTGTTTGGTACTTATAAATGTTAGAAATGTTCAATAATCAAGTGAATATTTTATACGTCGTTTAACGTAATTAAATCAGTATATAACGAGACGTTAATTTAGTGGATATTGAGTAACGTTTATGTTTTACTAGAGACCAATAAACGTCACAGAACCGTTATTTGATAATGGAACGAGCTTAATGTCGCTAATCCTATTGGGTCACACTGTATCAATGTGTGAGACCATTTTGTGTGTTTGGACCTATATTAATCTAGGTTCATGTGACTAATTTAGTAAGACTTAATATTAGTCATGATTCTCAATTTAATATAATGGTTATATTAAGTTTTGTAACCCCTACCATTATATCTCATTAAGTGATAATTGAAAGGTTTAGTTGAAAGATGAAAAACCTTTTGTCTTCATAATTAACTCATACATTAATATTTTTTTTTTTTACATATTATGTAATACAAAAGGTTTTGGCGTGGGGGTATAAAAAGGATAGATCATCAAACCCTTTCATGCATGATTATTGATATATGAGTTTAGATTACATATAAAATATAATACTAATTTTGATTGGCTAATTAGAGAAAAGAGAGGGGTTGAATACAAGAGTTGTATACACACAAAATTAGTTTAAGAAAGGTTCTTAAACGACGTACTAGTATACGGGGTCTTACGAGACATTGTTGGTGGACTACACTAGAAGAACTTCATTTGCGGTTCTTGTCTCGTTATTATATTTTGCTAGTGGATTCACGCTACAAAGGTATAATTTCTTGTCCCGATATTTATTTGTTTCATCTCATGTCAATAATTGGATCTTGGGATGGTTTTAGTTTTTCCGCATGTTAAAAGTTAACAGTACTAGAACCTTACAGTGGTATCAGTTTCCTCTTTTATTGATGTGTTTTGGGCGCATAAATATTGATTTTATATAAATAATATATATGAATTATTTATTTACTCATGATAATTTTGATTTGCATAAAAATAAAAGTTAAGAACTTTAAGTGAGGGTTTACTAAAATTGTTTTATTTATAAAGTTTTGAACTTTATTTATTAAAATTGAGTTTGTTAATTTTGATTCCTCCATTTTGCCAATTTAATAATTTTAATATATCAATTTTAATTAAAGTGTTTGATTAAATTTTGATATTTAAAATAATAATCACAAATTGAGAATTTGATTTATATGGCATGTTTACATAATATATTTAATCATTTTTGAATCTTTTGTTAATAGTTAACGAAATTCAAGAATTAGATTAATTAATAAATTATAGAATTTGGTATTATTTAATGTTTTATGGACTAGTGCTAATATGATTAGCTTGGCTTTTGCACTACATTTCACATTATGATATTTATTAGTGCTAATTTGATTAGCCTTATTTTATATTCACCGTGTGAAATTAGTATTAATATAAAATATATATATATATATATATATATATATATATATATATATATATATATATATATATATATATATATATATATATATATATATATATATATATATATATATATATATATATATATATATATATATATATATATATATATATATATATATATATATATATATATATATATATATATATATATATATATATATATATATATATATATATATATATATATATATATATATATATATATATATATATATATATATATATATATTGTTTCGGTAATGAAACGGTCGAATATATAAAAGAGACTTTAAGTAGAGAGTACCTTTAAATTAAGGAAATTGAGATGATCTGACCTCCGCGTAGGGTGTTCCTGCAACCACAAGGAAAACTAACCCGGGGGCCTATGTCCCGGAAGGGCACTCCGATGCTTAAGTTAGACCGGGAATCATAGATGTAATTAGTATAAGTTTTTGTATGAGAGTAGAATTGTGTACCTTTATCATATTGATGAATGATGTATTTATAGAGATATTGTGGAGGTGGTTACCTCATTCATGGTAATCATGCTTATGTTAGTGGGGTTAACGGGTAGTTATGTGGCGGTTATGATTTGACTAAATAAATTACGGGATACTAATTTGACCCCGTAACATTAGCCCCACGCATGAAGAGTGATAGAGGAGGTAATTTTATGTAGCGAGGGCATCAATCTTTATGCGGAAAATAAATATACCTCGATGAGTCCATGCTTGGTTGAAGCCCCATGAATAATAAATATGTAGCCTTAGAGCCCGATAAGATAATTCGGTAGTTGAGCGTGATATAACGATATGGCCCAGCAGTCAATCACCTGGGACTTAGATAAGGAGTCATACTATGTGAATCCTTTGAAGATGAATATTGATCAGACATAGGTCCGCATTGATGAATATGGATCGGACATAGGTCCGCATTGCTGAATATTGATCGGACATAGGTCCGCATTGATGAATATAGATCGGACATAGGTCCGCATTGCCCAGCCGGTAATCACCCGGGACTTAGATAAGGAATCAAACTAGGTGAATCCTTTGAACATGAATATTGATCGGACATAGGTCCGCATTGATGAATATAGATCGGACATAGGTCCGCATTGCCCAGCCGGTAATCACCCGGGACTTAGATAAGGAATCAAACTAGGTGAATCCTTTGAACATGAATATTGATCGGACATAGGTCCGCATTGATGAATATAGATCGGACATAGGTCCGCATTGCCCAGCCGTCAATCACCCGGGACTTAGATAAGGAATCAAACTAGGGGAATCCTTTGAACATTGATGAATACTGAATACTGAATACTGAATATTGAATACTGATTCGTTGCCAAGTACGTCTGGCAAGCTGTTAGTGTTGAAACATCAAGTACGTCTGATGTTAGACTGACTGATCGGAAATAATGGACTGTAAATGCCTACATGATTTTTTGAAATGCTGTCAAGTACGTCTGACAGGTGATTTTAATGAACTATAGGGAATAATATGTCAAGTACGTCTGGCATATCTAGATCAATAATGGATCTCAAAGAATTTCTTGCATTAAATAAAAATGCAATCTGAAAGTACGGAAAACACTGATACTATAACGGATGATATGACTAAACATGGTAGAGTATTGATTATGATGATCTGAATAATGATGATAATAGCCCCTTGCATATCTTATTTAATGAAGAACTTTTTCAAATGATCCCCATTATTCCGAGTTATCAAACTAGGTGACATTCGCAAGGATCCCACTTTCAAACAAAGTGAAAGTGTGATAATGAAGATGAATATTAAGAAAATATCGCCCAAATCAATCATTTTGGGACTTGAATAATAATATGACTTTCAAACTAAGTGAAAGCTTAGATGATTCCACAACATGACAAATAAAGTCCACGTTGCGAAACTTCAATAATAAATGACTTTCATATACTAGGTGAAAGTTCAGATGACTTCATAATATGATAAATAAATCCCACGTTTTGCGACTTCAATAATAATAATAATGGTGAAGTATTGAATTCCCACGTAGAAATAATATAACATTCTTCCAATCTGTGTCGATATCGTACTTGATCACTGACTGATCATTGACCCATAAATACAATTAAAGAATCACCCGATATGCGTTGATAAATAACAACAAGAATAATCATATGATCATCATCAGATTAATATAATATTCTTCACTCGGCAATACCGGTCAAAGATTTGCATCACTTATGTGTTTTATTAGAAGGCGACCGTGATGATTTTTCTCCATGTATCGATTCGCCTAAGATGGTTCTTTCACGGGTGGATGGTTTGAACCATTATCAGATCATACCCGGATCCAGCCAATACAGTTGTTACTGTAGGTGTATTCCGGGGATCCGGTGTAGAGAGTTTGAACCATAATCAGATCGTACCCGGATCCAACCACTACAATCGTCACTGTGGGTTGTTTTCCGGGGATCCTGATGTAGAGAGTATGAACCATAATCAGATCGTACCCAGATCCAACCACTACAGTCGTCACTGTGGGTTGTTTTCCGGGGATCCTGATGTAGAGAGTATGAATCATTATCAGATAATACATGGTTCCAACAAATACATTGAATTGGGCAATATGTGGACCAATATTTTTAGACCGAAATCACTTAGTTGAAGTTAGTTTGGAAACTTTCTACGGGTCATCTAATCCTCTAGATAGTGCATCAAACCGAACTTCAAAATAAGGACTAAAATTTTTAGTCAGTTAAAGTTGGTTTGGAAACATTCTATGGATCCGATAATCCTTTTAAGAAAGTGCATCAAACCGATCTTCAATATTTAACCCCTTAGTTAAACCTAGTTTGGAAACGTTCTATGGGTCATCTAATCCATTAGGTAGTACATCAAACCGAACTTAAACATTAGGACTGAATTTTTAGTCAGTTATAGTTGGTTTGGAAACATTCTACGGATCTAATAACCCTTTAAGAAGGTGCATCAAACCGACGTTCAACATTGAATGATTATTTAGCAATGGCCGATATTAAAGAAACATGATTATAAGAAGTTGGCACCATACTAACCTCCTCCATTCCAACACCCAAAACACACTGTTCCCCAAAGCATTTAAGCTAAAAATTAGGACTAAACCCACTAACAATGTTCCCCATTAAAAAACAAAATATTGTGATTATTCATCTTATTTTTCATATTTAGATCCAAAATTGCAGACCCTTCAAAGCAACCACATCGTTGAGATTCAAAAAAATCCTCATCAACATAAAAATGAGTAGAGCATAAAATACTAATGGGTATATCGTCATATTTAAATGTCGACATTGCAATAAAAATAACCGTTCAATAAAAATAACCGTTTCGATTTGAGCATCACACATGTTTAAGTATTTGAAACTCGAATCCGAATCTACCTCACCTAGATTTTATCTTATGAAAAGAGAGATTAGAACTCGGAGAAGAGATATCAAGGTAATAACAACAAATTTATGTTAGTGTTGGAGTAAAATGCTAGGATTATGGGTTTAGACCCATGAATTCATAAATAATGCTAGCTACTGCGGTTTAATTATTCATTTGATAAAGCGACTATAACGGAATAAGGAGATGATGGGTGAATTAATGCCGAAGTTGATTGATTTTTCTTAGGGAGACATGACTTTTGTGTTCGTTGTCCCCACAGACGGCGCCAAACTGTTTCGGTAATGAAACGGTCGAATATATAAAAGAGACTTTAAGTAGAGAGTACCTTTAAATTAAGGAAATTGAGATGATCTGACCTCCGCGTAGGGTGTTCCTGCAACCACAAGGAAAACTAACCCGGGGGCCTATGTCCCGGAAGGGCACTCCGATGCTTAAGTTAGACCGGGAATCATAGATGTAATTAGTATAAGTTTTTGTATGAAAGTAGAATTGTGTACCTTTATCATATTGATGAATGATGTATTTATAGAGATATTGTGGAGGTGGTTACCTCATTCATGGTAATCATGCTTATGTTAGTGGGGTTAACGGGTAGTTATGTGGCGGTTATGATTTGACTAAATAAATTACGGGATACTAATTTGACCCCGTAACATATATATATATATATATATATATATATATATATATATATATATATATATATATATATATATATATATATATATATATATATATATATATATATATATATATATATATATATATATATATATATATATATATATATATATATATATATATATATATATATATATATATATATATATATATATATTATTTCTTGTAGCCATTATCTTTAAATAGATTTTATTAGTCCATTGGATATATTTCTCGTTAAACCTTAATTTGATTAAAGTTTAGAGGATAATATTTTATTACTAATTATAATAATAAGCTCACTTATTTTAATGGAGATTATTTTAAGTGGGAGGTTTATTTTGCTTTGAGAAGTAAAATAATGTATTTGACTGATTATGAATCAATTAAGTTTCATGCAAATTAAAATTGAATAATGTGATTATTTATCATGTTTCTTTTAAATAATAAGATTATATATTCATTTATGTTCTTTATGCATATTTCTTTAAATATTATTTTGCATGGGTCACTTACATATAGTAAGTGGGTGAATGATAATTGTTATACAGGTTATGGTAACTAGTATGGCCCAATTAGGATATATAATGCGGTTTGCACACCGTCTTTTTTGAATGCAATTAAATACGATCTGCGTATCGTTTATTTTGAATGTAATAGTTAAATAGTTTATTTTTACATTTTAAAGTTTAATTACTATTATGTATGTATCCATGGAGTTGAAGACCAAGAAGAATCGAGATTCAAGTGGTGTTCAATAGATGGGCCTTGAAGATTAGATTTTCAAGTGTTTTGGGGCCATACTAGGAACCTTATTTATGCATTATTTTATTGCTTTATTATTTTGCTATATTGCTTGATGATGCATGTTTTGGTTGTTTAGTTTATTGATTCGAATAATTAGAGTTCACTTTTATTTGTGTTAATAAAAACAACCATAGTCCCTAACAATATTGAGTTGTAATGCTATTCCATTTGGTAACACTATGAAGCTTTAGATCGTTAATTAGGTAGGTTTCGCCAAAGCGAGGTGCCTATTAATTATCCTAAGATAAGTAGTTGGTGAAAAGTGGTTTAACTCAACTAAGTAGGTCAAGAAAAGTTGACACTTAGAGGCATGGGGTGATAGTAGGTAAGGAGTTATCTTATTACCAACCAAGAATTATTATGAATAATTAAGAAATAGTTTCTTTACCTATAACCATTAACTTTGGGTGACAAGCCAAAGCTTGCTTAGGGTTGATGGAAGTGGGGTCTTGGAATCACTAAATTAAAAGGGACATTTAATGTAATTTAATTTGGTGGAATGAATTTCTTTTAAAATTGTTTAAAAATTATTCATTCATGATAATCATAGAATTCTTACACTTTGTGTTATTCATTTGTAGATGGAAAATAATTCAAACAATAATGCGTTCTCTAATTTTGGTTTACGGTCAATACTCGAAAAGGAAAAACTTTACAAAAACAACTTCCTTGGTTGGTCAAGGAATTTGAGAATTGTTCTCAAACATGAGCGAAAACTGGATGTTCTTGAAACTCCAATTCCGAATGAACCCACACTTAATGTGTCTGCTCAAGATCGGGCAGCTTATGAAGCTGCTATCGAAAGGTCTTTAGATGTCACATGCTTGATGTTAGCTTCTATGGTCCCTGAATTACAAAAACAATTCATGAATATGGAAGAAGCTTTTCACATCTTTGCTCATCTCCAAGCTATGTTTTTGAAGCAAGCTAGGAGTGAGAATTTTGAGACCATAAATGAGTTGCTTGGTATGCTCAAAATATCGGAGCATACAATTCCCTCAAAACCAAAGAAACAAGTTCTTACGGTTCAGAAAAAGAAGAATGTCTTCAAGAAAAGGGGAAAGGCAAAGAAACAATTTAATCACCAAGGCAAGGGCAAAAAGGTTGCTCGAACTAAGGTGAAAGTTGGAGCTACTCCAAATCATATTTGTTTCTATTGCGATAAGAAGGGTCACTGGAAACGGAATTGTCTGAAATACCTTAAGGACAAGAAGGATAGAAGTAGATAGAGATCAACTATGCTAACTCTAATTCTTGGGTATTGGATACCGGTTGTGGTTCTCACATTTGTGCAAATGTGCAGGGGCTAAAGAAAAGTAGAGATCTTCATAGAGATGAAGGAGACCTACGAGTTGGAAATGGAGCTAAGGTAGCTGCATTAGCCGTAGGATCTTATTGTTTATCTTTACCTTCAGGACTTTTGTTGAATCTTAATAATTGTTATTATGTTCACTCTATGAATAGAAATTTGATTTCAATTTCAATGTTGGATTCTGAAGGTTTTACCTTTGTAATAAAGAATGGTTCTTTGTCAATTTACAAAGATGAAATCTGTTATAGTATAGGGCGTTGTATAAATGGCCTTTATATACTAGATCTTGATAAACAAAACTATCACGTTGACAATTCTAAAAGACTAAAATCAAAGGATCCTAATCATACCTATCTTTGGCACTGTCGTTTAGGACATGTAAATGAGAAACGCATTCAAAAACTCCATAAAGATGGACTATTAGACTCATTTGATTTTGAATCATATGAAGTATGTGAGTCTTGTTTACTTGGAAAAATGACTAAATCACCATTTACTGGACATGGTGATAGAGCTAGTGACTTATTGGGGATAATACATTCAGATGTATTTGGTCCTTTGAGTATCTCGGCTAGGGGAGGGTATGAATACTTCATTACTTTTACTGATGATTTAAGTAGATATGGATATGTCTACTTAATGAAACATAAATCTGAATCTTTTGAAAAGTTCAAAGAATTTCAGAATGAAGTACAGAATCAACTTGGCAAGACGATTAAAGCACTTAGATATGATCGAGGTGGTGAATATCTGAGTCAGGACTTTATTGATCATCTGAAAAATTGTGGAATAGTTTCACAACGAACCCCACCTGGAACACCACAATTAAATGGTGTGTCTGAGCGGCGGAATCGGACCTTATTAGATATGGTTCGTTCAATGATGAGTTTAGTCGATCTTCCTACTTCATTTCGGGGTTATGCACTCCTAACAGCGGCTCATGTTTTAAATCGTACTCCCTCCAAAGCTATCGATAAGACGCCATATGAGTTATGGACAGGAAAAGTTCCTAAGTTGTCTTTCTTAAGGATTTGGGGTTGTCAAGCATATGTAAAACGTTTACAACCAAATAAGCTTGAACCTAGATCTGATAAGGTCTTCTTTGTGGGTTACCCCAAAGAAACCAAGGGATATTACTTCTACAATCCTAGTGAGCATAAAGTGTTTGTGGCTCGCGAAGGTGTCTTTTTAGAAAGAGAATGTCTTTCTCAAAAGCCAAGTGGGAGAAATATTTCTCTTGAAGAAGTTCAAGATGATCAGCCACAAATCACTCCTCTAGTGGGAGAAACTGTTTCTCCAATGGGAGCTCCAATTTTGGCACCTGTTGTACCTACTGAGGTGGTGGATGTCCCAGTTCGTAGGACTAGTAGGCAGAGTAAGCCTCCAAGTAGAGATCCTATGGAGGGTTATATCGTTCATGAAAGTCATGAAGTCCTTATATTAGATAAGGAAGAACCTACTACCTATAAGGCAGCAATGGAGAGTTCTGACTCTGAACTATGGCTTGGAGCCATGAAATCTGAAATGGAGTCCATGTATGACAATCAAGTTTGGAACTTGGTTGACTTGCCCGAAGGTGCTAGACCGATCGAATGCAAGTGGATTTATAAGATAAAGACTGACATGGATGGCAAAATAGTTGTCTATAAAGCACGACTGGTGGCTAAAGGTTTTAAGCAAGTTCATGGTATAGACTATGATGAGACTTTTTCACCAATGGCTATGCTTAAATCCATCAGAATTATCCTAGCAATAGCTTCGTATTATGACTACCAGATTTGGCAAATGGATGTCAAGACCGTTTTTCTAAATGGATATTTAGAAGAGGAAGTGTATATGACATGACCCGTTTTTGAGTATTCTTTAAGAACACTAGCGTCATAAGAATATCTCAAATTGACTTATAAATAGAATCCTTAGACCTGAATTTCTCACTGACTTCGTATTTGAGAATTATTGTTCTTTGATGCAATCTAACGCCATGCCGTAAAAGGGGGCTATAAGGGTTGTACTCAGGAATTTTATGAATCACATAACGAATAGAGGAGGGATAAGATGGAATTGTCATACCCTTTTGGGGTTATTAGTCTCAGGCCACTCGGAGAGTTGGAACTGTAAAATGCATGGCCATGCTCAAATAGATTATGGAGATAATTATTTGTTTTTCAGTTCATCTCATGAGTCCGAGGAACATGATCAGACCAAATAAGGATGACAGTTGTTCTTACCTTATGTTTGATTAGGACTAAAGTTGACAAAGGATTTGAGATTCACAACTTGTTGGAGCAAGTGGGAGTTAGTGGGAGGAGTCCTACAACTCTAAGTAAACTTGTTTCTTGAACAAGTGGGAGATTGTTAGAAATGTTCAATAATCAAGTGAATATTTTATACGTCGTTTAACGTAATTAAATCAGTATATAACGAGACGTTAATTTAGTGGATATTGAGTAACGTTTATGTTTTACTAGAGACCAATAAACGTCACAGAACCGTTATTTGATAATGGAACGAGCTTAATGTCGCTAATCCTATTGGGTCACACTGTATCAATGTGTGAGACCATTTTGTGTGTTTGGACCTATATTAATCTAGGTTCATGTGACTAATTTAGTAAGACTTAATATTAGTCATGATTCTCAATTTAATATAATGGTTATATTAAGTTTTGTAACCCCTACCATTATATCTCATTAAGTGATAATTGAAAGGTTTAATTGAAAGATGAAAAACCTTTTGTCTTCATAATTAACTCATACATTAATATGTTTTTTTACATATTATGTAATGCAAAAGGTTTTGCCGTGGGGGTATAAAAAGGATAGATCATCAAACCCTTTCATGCATGATTATTGATATATGAGTTTAGATTACATATAAAATATAATACTAATTTTGATTGGCTAATTAGAGAAAAGAGAGGGGTTGAATACAAGAGTTGTATACACACAAAATTAGTTTAAGAAAGGTTCTTAAACGACGTACTAGTATACGGGGTCTTACGAGACATTGTTGGTGGACTACACTAGAAGAACTTCATTTGCGGTTCTTGTCTCGTTATTATATTTTGCTAGTGGATTCACGCTACAAAGGTATAATTTCTTGTCCCGATATTTATTTGTTTCATCTCATGTCAATAATTGGATCTTGGGATGGTTTTAGTTTTTCCGCATGTTAAAAGTTAACAGTACTAGAACCTTACAGTAAATAGAAATCGTTACTATTCATATCAATTGGGGACGAATCCTGAAAAAATTGGGGATGAAGCTTACCAATCCAGTTAGTGCCTGTTCTACTAAATTGGGGATGAAGTTTAATAGTCCAGAAAAATTGGGGATGAAGTTTAACAATCCAGTTAACTCTCAATACAAAGAGAAATCGTTACAATCCATATCAATCTGGGAATCGAAGTTTAACAATCAATAAATACAATAATTCTACTAAATTGGAGAAGAATCCAGAAAAATTGATTGACAATTCAAACACAAATTTGAATCGATTTCGTTGAACATCAACATTACATCCTTAATTAGAAACAGAAACTGAAATTGGGGATTTTTGAAACAGCCCAAACCAACGTAAATAGTATAATATTACTATCTACAAAGCATAGCGGAAGACTTATACAAGCCTGGGCTGAATCCGACATGTGGCTCGATAACCACAACAATCCAATATCAGAGTAATTGAAAATTTTACATAACTGTGATACAAATAATTACAAACCATTTATAGGCTAAGTTATACATCACCAAAGATCTAAATTCTTTTAATTTTACAACACATGATTTCCCAAAATATCAATTTAAGTTAACTTTCCAAAACGATGTCCTCGCTTTCGCAGCACATAACACATAAGAAGCAGCACATCCATCCGCATTAACCTGAAAGTGGATATATCCCCCGTATAGAGGCGATTTAAGTGTCTATGCGACAACGACTCGAAGCTCCACAATTCTCATGAAGACACCAGAATCAAGAAACGACTCTAACTATCTCAAAAACAGTCAAACATAACTGGACAGAAACTTGCTTAATAACCAGCAGGTCCAGCACTTTTCTTTCAACCATGAACATGAATCAACAACAATTGAATACCTAAAACTACTCTAAAACATTCAATTATGCTTAAACAGATTAGTTTGTAAGTTACCTTTGAGCAAGATTAATCCACACAAAATTCAGAAATCAAAATCAAGATCCACTTTAGCTAGAAATCCTTCAATGGCTACCACAAAATGTCACCTTCTTGATACTACAATTATTCCATCAAAAGACCTTCTAAAAACCTAGCATCTAACAATTTAAAAGTCAATTTAAGGTCCTATTGACCATTAAAGAAACTTGCAAGTAAATTCAAGAACACATAGAAAAAACTTACTTCTAAGTCCAAAAAGAGATGGAGATGGTGATAGTTAGATGGGTCCTCCTTCTTCTACAAAAGCTACAATCATCAAAATACTTTATTTAGATTCTAGCTTCACAAATTTGAGTGTAAGCTTTCTGAAATTGAAATTAGGGTTTTTCAATTAAAAACTTTTACTTACATATACTTACAACAATACTTTGAGAAGATGAAGGTTGGTAAAAATTCAGATTTTTGTTCTTCTTTTCGAAGTGATGAAGGTACAATTCAGCTTTGTTTTTCTTCAGACTATGAAGAAGTTGATAGTGGTGTGAAGGAAAAAGTAGTAAAAATACTCTTATAGATATATAGCTTAGGTAGAGGTTTGGTGAGTAAGATTGAGAGGTGTGAGTCATAAGCCATATGGTCATATGTGGGTATTTCAATTCCTACTCATACTCATCACAGTATGAGGTGGATAAAATATCTATAATTTTCGTCGTATAATTTATTTTGTCCCCAATAATAATAAAACTAATATCTAAAATTCGTAGTAAAATTTTACTTTTAAAAAGACAAACTCATTTACTTATTAAAATAATAATTTTTAACGAAGACGTTTTTATAAGTGTTTCAATTGGGTATTTTCTAGATTTTTCTTAAGTTCTTCAATGTGGTATTTTCCGGGTGTATTTTTTCGAATTGGGAATTTTATAGTGAGTTTTGTGCTTGTTCTTGGGACTCCATGGGTAGATTAAGGAAGAAGGCATTCATGAAGAGGTTTAACGAAAAAACCATTAATGTGGAGGTTTGAGGGTACAAGATGAAAAATGAAGTTGAGGAGATGGTAACTTGGTATTCCAGGTTACTAAAACCGGCTGCACCTTTAAAACAGAGACCCCCAAAGTTCGAACCTTTCAAAAATAAACGCAAGTTCAAGCCTATAAAAGCAAGTGAGTTAAAGTTCATACCTTTAAAATCAAATTTTCTTTTGAGAAAAGAAAAACAGAATTTTTGGTACAGCTGCTGTACCATCTCACATGTATTATGTGGTACATCATTTCATTTAATTTTTGCCACATAATAAAATATTGTCCATTAGATAATTCTAAAAACTAGTCAAATTTAAAGTTTTATTCTCTTCTTAACAACTCTTTCTCTCCTAAAACACCCAAAATTCATTATCCCTAACCTAACCCAACAAAAAAATACCCAAATTGCAATCAATATTAAAAATTTTGATAATAATTATAAAAGATGTAAAGTCCTTACCTCTACATTTAGCATCTGAGTAATGAAGAAGATGTAAGTTCATACTTTTACTTTTTTTCTCTTTTCTTTATTTCACTATCAATTTAAAGCTTTTGTATCAATTTTTATGAAAATTTTATTCAATTAGTGATTAAAATTATAGGTTTTTGTTGGTGAAGTGTGTAAAATTGAAGTGTTCTATGAATTGCATGTTTTTTTAACATTAGTTCTCCAATGTAAGTTGTTTTCATAGTTTCAGATTTTAATACTATATAATAGATAGGAAAATTTGCCAAGAATAATCCCAACTATCACCCGTCGGCCAGAAATAATCCCAACTATTGATTATTTATAAATAATCCCAACTATTAATGAAGTTTGCTGAAAACAGTCTCACTCTATTTTCAACCGGCTGTGGAAGGTTTTTTGAGTATTTTTTTTACCTTTTTTTTAACTTTAATATAGGTTTACCTAATTTGATGAAGGAAAGTTAAAAAAAAAGTTAAAAAAAATACTCAAAAAACCTTCTACAGCCGGTTGAAAATAAAGTGGGACTGTTTTCAGCAAACTTCATCAATAGTTAGGATTATTAAAAAATAATCAATAGTTGGGATTATTTCTGGCCAACGGATGATAGTTGGGATTATTCTTGGCAAATTTTCCTAATAGATATTTGGAAAAGAGAATAAACCTTCTAACTTTAGCTGGGTGAAAGAGGCGGGAGGAGCATTTCTCACTTTTATTTTAATTAATATACTATAAAATGAGGCTTTATTGGAGCATGACTCTTAATCTTCCTTAATGACATGGCTTAATGTATGCTTATTTGGCTTAATATAATTAGCAAGTTGTACCACATAAAAATAATGAGATGGTACAGCAGTTGTACCATAAATTTTCTGCAATAGTTGTATGTATATATGTTCTTTTCATTGGTACTCGCACACATATGTTCTTTCTAAATCTTAGTGGACTAATTATTATTAATAACTTTTTTGATTCATGTATACTCATACATGAAAACGATGACGTATTAGCGATCGAACGATGAGTTTCAATCACTAACACCACCAAGATCGAAATATGTGAAGTCTTGTGTTTACAAATTACGCAAGCTATAACTCGATGTTTGTAGGAATAAAATGCAATAATAAAATGACACAAATGTTTAAGGAGGTTCACCCAATTTTTGGCTACGTCCCCCGTGGTATAGTAACTCTTATATTATCAAAAGGAGCTCAAAGAACTCTCAAGTATAGAGTATTACAATTAGAGAAGAGATGAGGCTAAGTGTTTGGCTATGGGTTATTTTGTGGATGTTTAGATCCTTTTTGTGGATGGTTTATGTACATAATTGAGCTCTTTATATAGTGCTAGGTATATTTAATGATGAAGCACACTTAATACATTTCTTAATGCTGAAAACAAATCAATTGTAACAGCTCCACTAACAAGCTAATCGTCACAAAATAATTCAATGCATTCTGACAGCTGCTGCCAACCTTGTGCTCGTTCGAGGATAAATATGGCTCGTTCGAGCACTTCACGAAGACAGCTACTGACCTTCATCCTGTGCACTGCTCGTTCGAGCTTAACACCGCTCGTTCGAGCTTAACACCGCTCGTTCGAGCATATACCCTTCAGCATATTCTGTTTTCAAGTACTTCGATCAAGGCTTGTTTAGGGACCCTTGCACTTCTTCATTAACTCATTCATATGCCATCTTAACTATTGTGTTTAAGTCACATTTTAACTCCCACATTTAAATTACACTTAAACACTAAATTAAACCACAACTTTAACTTACCCATTAACTTATTCCCATAGGATTCCATCCTAAGAGTAAGAGTCACACTTGATTTATTTTGGTGCACTCAAGTCACACCATTCATAACAATACATGTTTTCTTGGGCGATAAATGTTGAGTAATAGTTACTTGAAATTACGCTAATAGCATCTATACGTTATTATCATTGGGGGGCTATTGAAGTCATCGGCGAGGGTGGTGTAGTGATCGTTGAGAGGGTGGGGTTAGGATTAGTGAAGGGGATAGAAATGATATTTTTTTTATAGTTTTTCTTTCTTTTTTTTAACAAAATGACCTACAAATGTAGGTAGCTAACAAGTTAAGTATGTTAATTGAGAACACACTTTAATAATATAATTCATGATTAATCCATAGTTGATATTGTTTTACAAAAAAAGTTAAACTGTTATATTATTCACAATAATTTTTCTTAAAATTAGATATACAATTAAATTCGTAAAGGATTGTAATTGTATGGAGCGCATAAATTATGGACATGTGAATGTGAGGTGGGTAGAACCATGATAGGTATATCCAGTAGCCATAGTAGGTAGGAATGAATTTGAATTCATATCCATGTGGACAAGCATGAGTATAAAAATCTTAAATGCCATGAGTGGTGGGTCATTGGTAAATATGAAAATTATAGGCGAGTGTGGATATTAAGAGGGCATACGGCACCTGTGTGCCCAATTTTCCATTTATGCTCTCCTCTTTTATTTTGTTACTTTGATTTTCGCAATATATCAATATCAAAGCAACACAAAAGTTACGAAAGTAGTCTATTTTCTTTAAACATGTGGAATGTACGGATATAAATATTTGATTAGTAGTTTTATTGTTATAGTAATTAAATGTCGGAAACCAAGGAGGATGCTAATAGTAAACTGGAAGAGTGGGGGGAAGCCTTGGAAGGTAAGGGGTTGCGCATAAGTCATACAAAGGCAGAATACTTGCGATGCAATTTTGGTGGGACAGAATCGAAAGGTGAGCCAGACGTGACCATAAGGGAGAAGTTGTTGCATGTGCATCCAAATTCAAATATTTTGGGATCGGTGATTCAGAGCAATGGGGAGACTGATGGAGATGTTACTAATCGTATACAAGCGGGTTGACTTAAGTGGCGAGCAGCAATCAAGGTGCTTTGTGATATAAAGTTCTCAATGAGATTAAAAGGTAAATTTTATCGCGATGCAATTAGGCCGGCGTTGTTATATGGGACATAATGTAGGCCTGTAAAGAAGGTTTTCGAACAAAGGATGGAAGTAGCAAAATTGCATATGCTAAGGTGGATGTGTGGTAATACTATGATGGATAGGATTAGGGGTGAAAGTTCGGTCTACAGTTTGGAATTTCGTCGAAACCAAATCGAACCATATTTTATTCGGTCTCCATATTTTCAGACCAACACCGAACCAAATTAGTTTCTAGACCGAACCAAATCGAATGACATTTTATTGTAGACCAACAAACCTCCCAAACCGAATTTCCTAGGCCGGATTTTTCTTTTTGAGCCGAATAATTATTTAAACTACAATTACAATAATTAAGACAATAGCAAATCATACAAGATTAATAATAATAGACATAATGTCTTACAAAATCATTCAAAATAACAAATTTTGCAAAATACTAAACAAAGTCTTGCAAAATATTAAACAAAGAGAGAGAATCGAAGACTTGGGGTTTTCAGAATAGAAATGAAAAAAGAGAGGGAAAAATACTCAAGTGTGGGACTGGGTGGAAGTGGGACGGCGGTAGAGTCAAATCTCACAACTCTATTACAATGCAAAAATAAATATTAATATTGTTATTCTCCAAACACGTATATGTATGTATCTATGTATGTATGTATGTATATAAACAGCGTATTCGTAGCAGCAATATCAGCAAGAGCAGCTGATGACAAAACATGTATCTAATCTAAGAGTAATTGATTCTACATTCTGTAGTTTTCTAAACTACCCTTCTCTTCAAAGAATTCTAAAATACAGTCTCTTCATCTCTTCATGAGTTTAAGACTTTAAAGGATGCAACTGCTTTCAATCATAATGAACGCTTCCTATCAATAGTCTGCTGCTGCTGGCGCTGATGATGATGCAACAAATCGTGATCTTCCAGCTCTAATTGCAACTCGTTTTGGTTGCCATCAATAGTCCCACCGCCTTGCACCCCTTCGATTCTCACACCGATTGAACCTGGATTTATGCTCACAACTTCAACTGCAATTTCGAAAGGGAAACTCACAGCTTAATTACCACTATCATTCAATACACTAAACAATTGCTACAAACTTGATAGAAAACACAAGTTTTAACTTGTAAGAGAAAATCTAAATGGTACACCATAATCAAAAGCCTCTGAAAACTATGATACAAAAACACAAAAGTGTTTGCTTTTTATTGGAATCCTTTACAGCCAATAGGGTTGTACGGAAAGGCTTTAATCACCACGGCAATCCATGATTCTCCATCAAAGCACCAAGGTATTGAGTACTCTACTACTCCCTCCAAAGTTTTTCTCGTATACTTTTTCCCAGATGAAAACTTTTAACCTTAATATCTCTAATTATACATAATAAAAAATACATAATAAAAAATTGTACATTAAGATAAATTTAATGAGATCTCACATAAATATAATTTATCTTCTAAATATGTGTCAAAAATATTAATCAAATTTCTCTCTCCTTTGGATAGAATATTCCAAATGGGAAGAATATTTAAAACAAAGGGAGTACTATATTTGGACAGCGGTGGTACATTCCTATTCTATACACACCAGGTCAAGAACTCACAAATGCATAACCAAATAAAAAATTATTGTTCCTCCTGATTGCAACATTCCAATGAGTAACAATGTAATGAAGAAAACTATCTACAATAGAGACTAGCAAAACTCCCTCCATAACTCACTTTGCTACATTTCTAGTAGCAAAGTTGATGAGATGGAACTATATAGCACATATCTTTTATCAAATATCTCTTTAGCAACTGAATTAAATAACTGGTTTAAACAGACAATTTATCAGCCATTACATTCAGCTAATATAGCCATTCAAGGTGCCCGACTGCATAATACCGTGCTCATATATTTAATGCAACACTTTTCATTAGTAATAGCGAATAACAATTTTATCCAATTAATAGTTATTTACAAAACATCCCCGCATTGAATATCTCATTGACAATGACTACTCCAAATACTTCCGGATTATTCATCATCATTATTAGGAAACTAGGACCAATGTGAGTACAATATAATTATCTTTATTATTTTCCTAATAATCATCAACCAAAGTAATTATCCTAATCAATTTACGCCTACTTCTTTATCCCTAAACTAAACATCTTCATATAAAACATACTCCCATCAGGGGCGGAACCAGGTGCCCTCTTGTGTGCGCAAATGAGGGCATTAACCGGCTAAAAAGATATTAGCTACACCCAATTTTAAAAACTGCACTTAAATAATTAGAAAGATTTTAATATGTGTGCTCTCACTCTTTTGATTTCTGAATCCGCCACTAACTCCCATTAAAATAAGAAATAAATTCAATCAAAACTAATTCATTCAATCATAATCTAAAATGAATTAGGTATCAAAATTTGAAAATTCTGTCATTTATAATTCTTAAATTTGAAAATTCCTTATTTTTAAATGAATTCTACATTATTAATACTACTTTTTTGAGGATTACCAATATATACCTTAATATATAAAAAATAATTACTAAATTTATTTTCTAAACCTATAAATTTGAAAATTGGAACAAATAAAATCAAATAACAAAAAAAATAAAAAACAAAAAGGCGCTTATTTGAAAGGAAAAAGAAGATTAAAATCTAACCAGGGTTGGAAGAAAACCATAGGATAATTGCACAAAGGACAAGAACAAGAGGGATAAGATGAACAACGTTAAAAGCGGATCTAAAACGAGATTTATCCTTTTTAGCAGGGTAAGATGCTGGATTATACATGGGAAGATTTCCATCACCATTTCCATGGTTGTCGTCGCCATTGATGGCTGTGGCTAGAGATGAATAAGAAGATGAGTTTCTATAGAAATCATCTGCTACTCTTGTGTTGCTTGATGATCTATGCATCTTTTTTTGTTTTTTAGATGAATTTGATTTTGTGGGAAGATTTGAATAAAGGAAATGGGGAGATCTTGAGGAAAATTAGGAAAGGAAGGAAAGTGAGTGGACAAGAGATTGGATTTTACGAAAAAATTGAGACGGAAGGAAGAACATTTGGTTCTCCAACATTGTGACTTTTTGTCTATCACTTTGCTAGGAATGCGTTTGGAAACAGACATTTCATTTCAAATTGTGGATTTCAATTATGTAATCATAATGAAAGATTTGAAATGACAAAGATTAGGATGTCATTCTCAAATCCTCATTTTAATTAACTACTTTTATAACATTGGTGGATTTGGCTCAAATCCAAATTTAAATTCTTGTTATTGTCAAACACTAACTTTAAGTCAAATTCATATTTGCAAATGAAATCATCTTTCCCAAACATACCATAAGAGTATATTTTAAAAATAAATAGAAATTTTAATGCCGTATTTTTGAGTTTTTTAGCTATTACACAAAATGTTTAGAATTTTGGGGTGATTTTGAGTTCCCAAACTAGGGGTATGCAAAATGAGATCGGATCGGACCAGGGCGGACCGATTGCATTCGGTCCGATTTTCGGGTCTTACTTATTCACTTTCCGGGTTTTCGGTCCGGTTCGGTCTAAACCCGGAAAAATCTGGTTTGGACTGGATGAGACTGGATGTACATAAAAGTGATTTTGAAGGGGAATTTTATTTACGATTATTATGTATATACTTATTTAAAGGGCATTAAATATTTTATTTCCAACACAAAATAATTTTTTAATTCAAATATTTTAATTTTATAATAATTACTTTACTAAATTATTTTAAAATCTTCTAATTTTAATTTATTTTTGGTACCAAAAATTATTTTCGTTCTAACCGGTCCAAACCCGGATTGGACCGGAAGGAATCCGGGTTAGATCGGACCGGATGGAACATGTCCGGTCTCCAGTGTTAGCATATTCGAGATTCTGGTCCGAGTTTGGGCCGGTGAACAGTCCTAGCTGGAACATATAACTCCTAATCTCAAAATCCATGAAGGGATTTGTGGTCATCATGAGGGTGCCACATCTTTGGCCCACATAGCCTTCAGGGCAGGGTACTACTAGCCCAATGCCCTCACAGTTGTGAAGAATGGGGTTAAAAAATGTGAAAAGTGCCAAATGTTTGGGCCGAGCATCAGCACACCTTTAAATGAGCTGAAATGATCCACAACCCTATTCCTTTTGCTCAATGGGGGCTGGGCCTCTTAGAACCATTCCATGTGGCCTTAGAAGGAGTCAAGTTACTTATAGTAGATATGGATTAATTCACCAAATGGGTAGAAGCAGAACCTCTACCAGGGACGTCTTAAACAATATAGGGGCTTTGTACTAAGAATAGAAAATGGGCCCTTCAACATCTATTATGTTATAATATAGTAAGCAGCTAGTCTCCTGAGAGACCGTCTCTCAGGCCCAGTCCATCAAAGTTTACTTTCTACTCTTGCTTTATTTTTTCTTTTATGGGCCAACCCAATATAAGAGTTTGTGCATAATAATTATTATTTTCAATAAATTTGTAGTTATTCTTTGGTCCAATTTTATTGTTTTGTAAAAATCATTTATAAGGCAAGATATTAAAGTTAATTATAATCGATACAGAAATAATAAACGTCTAAACTACATAATTAATTTGTTCTAAAATAGTTGCAAGATTTGACTATTTATCGTTTTAATGCATTAATTCGACCCTTACTATCTTTGTTTAAGGGTGCTGATAAAAAGTCAATTTTTGTAGATTGTTTTTGACAACTTTTGATAATTGAAAACATTTAAAATAAAGAAAAATCTTTTGAAAAGAATTATCAATTCCTAAACATGAAAGTATCAAAATTATAAATTTATGAATGATTATTAACATAAAAAAAAAGAGAATATGCTCGATAATGGAAAATTTTCTTTTAACTAGAAAATAAATTCATTTGGTGTTATCGTATTTATCATTCTTCTTATCCAACATACTAGTCTTACTTACCTTTTTTAAACATGTTGAGACAATATTTTAACCTTTAGATCTCTAATTGTACATAATTTAAAGTTATTAAAGATTAATATTAATAATCATTGCATTGAAACAAATCAACCAAGATCTCATTAAACTATATTGTAATTTATAGATTTAAAATGTAAAGTGATAAGAAAATTGTGACCCAAAATAAGTAAAAGAGACCAAAAGGATCGGAAAAATAAAAATAAAAGGAAATAATAACAAAGAAAAAAGTTTAGTAAAAGTAAAAAAAGAAGTATGAAACAGACATTGACTAAAAAGTAAGAAATAGGAGTATATGCATTAAAAGCCATGTACGAACAAACTATAGAATTACAAGTTATGGGCCCCTATTTTCAGCTTTCATGTTGGGGCCCTGTGCCATTGTCCTGTTTGCACAGCCCAGTAGCCGGCTGTGCTTGCTACAATCACCTCCAGAAAGGTTAAAAAATTTGTATGGCAACATATCATCACCAAATTTAGGTTACCCATTGTCCTGACAATGGACAATGAAAAGTAGTTTGTTTGTAACACCCTAAGGGAGTATCTTAGCGACTTCAAGTAGGAGATCAATACTACGAAGAAAATCCAAATGAAGAGTCAAGGCTATTGGATTTTGATTTCATCGAAGAAGTACTAGAGGAAGCTGCTCTGAAAATGGTAGCCTACCAGAACAGAGTTGCAAGACTGTATAATAGGAAGATGAAAGAAAGAACCTTTCAAGTAAGAGATCTAGTCATGGTATATGCCCAAGCTACACAAATTCGAGATCATGGGAAACTTTTTAAACTTGGGAAGGTCCATACATTGTAACTCAAGCTTTGGGTCATGGAGCCGATAAACTGAAGAAACCTGGGCTAGAAGAGTTCAGACACAACTGAAATTCTAGAGTCCCGATGAAGTATTATGTGTACCTCTATTGTAATCTGGTTTTTCCTCCTGTAGTGAATATAATCTTTATGGCCTTTCAACGAATCAAACTGATTTTGTATTGAACTGTATTGAAAATTATTATACTATCTACAGATCTCTCCCAACCGCGAGAATCTAAAGGTAAAAGTTCAAAGATATTGTTCAACAGAGGTTTCAAGTCAATGAAGCTTACTATTTTAATCTTGAATACAAAAGCTTTTCATTTAAGAAAGATACTAAGGTCCTGGTTATTACCAGACCAATTCAATGCCAAAAGTTCAAAGTAGGTCTGGCTAATTTTTCCGATGACATGTGATAACCGTTTTTAGGGTAGCACGATAAAATCTGGTTACACAAACTATATTTATATTGCCCTAACCTTGCACAAGTATAGTAGAGGTAAGGGGTCGAACCACAGGGACAAGGTCAGTTAAACAAATGGTCTCAATATAGGGATTTAGGGCTGTTAAGATCAGGGGCGGATCCACATGTAGTCAATGCTGTCCATTGACAGCATTTGATTTATATATGCCGATTTTCCATTATACATTGATGTTAGATGTGTCTCAGTTGGTAAGAGTTTTAGCAATTGACAGCACCCACCTAGGATCAAATCTTCCTAACAACATATTTTAATTTTTTTTTTTCAATAACCCATTACTGATTCGCATCCCACACGCCCACACCCCCGACTTTCCCTCACCTTTTCTCTTCATTGCGCCTGCTGCTGCGACGCCTGTGAGTGCAACTGACCCTCCTCCTCCATTCCGGCAAGGTGGCAACCGGCAGAAACTCGCCACCACTAATAGCAGTCGTCCTCGTCCGCTCTTCTAGCCTCCCTTGCCGTGAGTACTGAGTTCCCTCCCCACCACCTTTTCTCATTTTTCTTTTCATTTCTTAATTTCTTTGATTCTTTCCTTGATCTTTTGAATTTCAATTGTTAATTTGTTATGGATTTTTTATTTTTCATTTTTGGTTAATGTTAATTGCTAAAAATTGTTCTTGAATTTGTTCATTCATGAATCATGATTCATTTTAGGGTTAATCAATTTAGGGTTCTTGGTTTAATTGGGGTTAAATTTCTAATTATTGGTTTCATTTTATATTTCTTGGAATTTATTAGAGTTTAGAGTTTTAGCTTATTAATAATTTAATTTTACAATTGATGATTCATAATTAAAAAAAAAAAAGAGAAATAAACTCTGAATTTGAGGAGATCTCCAATCCTATAAACCAAGATCATTATGGTTTCTTGAAGGAGTAGAAGAATGAAATGGAAATCTCTTAGGAAAGAACCTTAAAAATTGACCTGAATTTGAATATTTTGGCCTTGGATTGAATCTGAATTCATGTGTGCTTCTTAATCCTTCATATTTACCCACAAACATGCTATTGTTGATCAATAACAACATAAATAAGCTTTTTTTTCTTCTATTAATCAACATTATCAGTTATCATCATCAACAACCAATATCATTCCTTTTCATGAAAAACACAATATGTAGAGTATAGTTTCTACCTCTTAATTTTGTTGTGTAAAATGGGTAATTTAAGTAGAAAAAAGGGATTTATTTTTTTTTTTTGGAAAATTATTTTGAGATGAAAGTTAAGTTGGTTTTGGGATTGAGCTGAGTTTAGGTTCAAAAAGGGTATGAATAATATTTTTTTTAATATTATCGTTAGTTGATTTTTTTCTAGATCCGCCCCTGGTTAAGATGAATGAAACTAATTAAAACAAGATTGAATGCAAGGCTACAACTAGCATAAATCAAGGCGAGAAAAGGCGAGAGTGATTGGTTCCACCCTAGAGAAGTACCACAATCATTAATGCATTATGGTTGGCTAATGACCTTCAATCATCAACTAATTCAATGATGAGAGGAAGTTGACGACTCTAAGACCGAACGAACGACCTATAATCGCCCTTTGTCTCCTTGGGAGTGGCAGGACGAGATTCAAGGTGAATCATTATGATGATGGAATAGGTTTCGACCAAACCCTAACTCATGAATAAGGGTTTTCAACTCTAGGGTTTCACCAATCAAACTCTAAGGAACTACTCACACATCATAAAGGAAAAACTAAGCATAATATCCCACATGAACAAGAAGTTAAACATAGAAGACTTCTATGTAAACAATAAAAGCAATAATAGGCAATAACAAAGAGAAAAAGAGAAACAAGAACCTAAAAGAAACAACCATATTCTAGATATTTAAACAATCCAAATATCCAATAACCACAAAAAGAAAAGAATCATGAATAGCATTTAAGAGTAACTATCAACAATATTAAATGATTCTAGAAATAAACAAAAGAAAGATATTAATACTATAAATAAAAATTCAAAGGGTGTAGAAGATATCATCAACAAAAGTAGCTAAGAATTACATCCAAAAGCCAATGACTTGATTGATTTAAGAGAAATATCAAACTAGAGAAATAAAAGCTAGGGTTATGAAAACTAGAGAAATGGAAGCTAAGAGATTAGTCTACTCTAGGAATGTTTAGGGTTCAAACTAGAATGATGTATTACTCATAGAGATTGTAAGTGAAAAGAATTAATTTTTTATAGAGATGAGAATCGAACCCCTATCACAAGAGTGAAAGGAAAATTATTAAACCCCTGGGCTTAACCTATAACTATTGTTGTTGGCTTATTGTTGTTGTTGCTGTTAGGGCTAATGACTTATGAGTGTTTTCAGAGATGATGAATATTACAAGGACCTACTATTGTGAGGTTGTTGTTGGTTGCTAATGGATCAAAGAGCTGGTGTTGCAACTGGTTGAATGGGGCTTTATTTTCTTCACCCTTTCTTCCAAAGTTTTTCCCTATTTTATTGCTTTCTCGTAAGGTTTTAATATTTAACATGGAAATGAAATGAAATTTATTGAACATCTATTTGTGTGTCTCTGATTTCTGAAATATTGAATAATGATTAAGTTTGATGTTCTTATTCTTCATCAAATCAATTATATTATTCCAACTAATCCCTCATATCTTGTTGAATGTGACAACTCTTTTGGTTGGTTTGGAAAAAATCCACCCTTGACCTTGTTATTATGAAATTTGATTAGAATAAGTGGTAGTATGTATTGTGGAATAATCAGCCCTTTTGCATTTAATCAGCCCTATTCACCTATCAATAGTTTACTTTACATCCATCCTCATTGTGTTTGTTAATAGAGTAGAACTAAGTGCATATAATTTAAAGAGTCATTTTAATATAGTGTATTATACTATCCAACTTCACGTACTATTTAAAGAACCTTAACAATAGACCTGGGGTTTAATGAGCACCATATTATATCGAAACAATGTAGGATTATGTCTGTTGCTGAACTAGTTGTGCATGAGCTTGAGTGTCATTTTTCTTATTACAAGAGCATAGTTTTGGCCACACACAATCAAAGCATGAATATCTTAAAGACTAAAGTAAACAAATACTTAGTAATATGAATAAAGACTTAACACTTGCACTAGTTTGTGTTTTAAGGTGGCTTTCCCATAAAACATTAGCTACTACAATAGCAACTTTTGCCTCAGATTAGTGTAGAATGATTGATTACTGTGACAATGTAGACATGAAGGAAAAGTATTCTACTTTGCATGAATTAGAAACACATCAGCAGTACATAAAGTTAAAATCAAAGTCATTAAGAAGTCTAGACTGTTTCAATCTCCCAGGAAAAAGAACTATACCAACGTCTTCTACTGCAAGATGAAAAGGTATATACACAAAACAATAACAACTTCTTCGTTCAATAAACCTCCCTTTTAAAACAGGTTTTACCTAACGGTTATTTCATCCTTACTATTATTAGGGCGATGTTATAAGAGAAATCCTATTTAAAGATGACATACAAGCTTATGATACTTTAATTCAATAGAATCATGAATATTTGATTTCGAATCCTACAATTAAGGCCGTTGACGAAAGGTACCAAACCAGAGCTGAGGAATATAAAATGACATTCAGTAATCGGACTGTAATTCAAGCCATTGGTTCCCCTTCACAAGCTTCTGGTTTAGTCTATCATTTAATAGCAACTATTCCTAGAACATTAGGTCCTTATGATAGATTTGGTAAGTACATTCAACAGTTGTAGTATCATTTATATCAAATATATTTTACATCTTATGTGTATCATTACATATAAGTTATATGAACATGATCAAAAAAGTTACTTATTATCAATCATTAATTATTTAGATATAATTGGTGTTGTTCTTCTCATTGGAGACAAACACATGGTTAGAGGTGAAATTGAGCAACGAAATGGCGTGTCGTAAATTATTATCACTGATCATAGGTATAGTGTTACACACTTTAGCTTTTTAAAAATAGTTATATATTGTATTCTTTATGTTTCATTGACAAACCTCATTTTTTCACCCTTTTTCTTGGCCAACTCATGCAGCTCAAATCAGCCCTTAACTGTTTCGACATGGAATGATATGGCAGACTTCTTTGAAACAAAACCTACAGAAAATTGATGTGCTAGATTTAGAGCACATTTATATCCCTATTATGGTGTCAAGTCTCGTTGTTTTACATTGGTTTTATACATTTTATACTCAATTTTACGTTGTTCTTGTCTCCGCGGTACTTTAAGGTCATTTCAGGTATTTTTGGAGATTTTGAGGTAAAATATATCAAGTACAAGGCTTAGACATCATAATCGAAGAAGAGGCTCGCGTATCAAGGCACTCCTATGTGTTCCTGGTCATCCCAAAATTAAAGTTATCGCAAAGATCAGAAGCCATTTAATGCTTAATTGAAGATGCAAAGAGCAAGGAAGCCTTGCATTCGGGCTAACCAAGGCCCAATTCGGGCGAATGGCTAGTGCTACCTCAAGGAAATCAGCCCAAATGCTTCTGGAAACACTAAATCCCATACACCTTTGGGCGATCACATGGATTCGGGCGAATGCAACAAGCAATTCGGGTGAATGGTTTTTGCTTCTCACAAGGGCTCCATCGCTAACATTCTTGAAACCCCGAATGAACATATTCGAACGAATGTGAGTGGATTCGGACGAACTCCTAGGCCCATTCGGGGGAATGCTTGCTAAATATCGCGCAGTTTGTTTTCTTCACAAGCTAAGCCACGTCGGATCTTTAGGGCTTTTTATTCCCACTTTGGACAACCTATATAAAGGCTTTTATCTGAACGTTTAGGGCATGTTCATGCATGGGAAAAACCCTCTTATCTTGTTCATCACTTTATTGCTTTCCCTTTACATTTCTTTGCCCTAGATTAGTGTTTATGCTTTCCATTTACATTCCAAGCATTGTATCTCTACTTTGCTTTCAAGTTTATGTAAGTTTACTGTCTTTCTTGCTTCCTTTGCTTTACTTATCTTTAGTTTGATGTTATTTAATGCTTTCTTCTTACTTGTTTTGATTATTGCTTCATTTGTTGCTCTTTTACATGATAGTTAGATTTGTTGCTTTACGCTTGTTTCTTGTTGGTTTGTTCTTGCCTTATGCTTTCTTCCATGTCTTCTTTCCTTTACTTTGTTGTATTTAGTTTAAATATGTTAGATTAGTTCTTTTAGGGGTTTCGGTTCGGTGATTGTTGTTCATGTGTAAAGTTAGGGTTGAGGTATGTTGTTGATTGTTTGATTGATATTCGATGCGAATTTTGTCCTGCCACTCTTGATGAGTCATGGGTCGTTCACATGGCTATATGACACCAACTTGCCATCGCTATCTTGAGTGTCTCGATCGATCTATGTTCGATCTCCCTTGACATAGCTTTCCATGGCAACTTAGAACCGACCTAAGGTGAATCCTCACCATCCCCTTTTGTCTCTCATTGCTTATCGTTGTCTTGTTTATCACTTTTATAGTTTAGATGAAACACCCTTCATTCACACCCATTTTTTCTTCCCTACACCTAGCCCTTAATCTTGCTAAGTCTTGTCCTTGTGTTTCGATCCCTAACTTACCTCTATACTCGTTATAGTTGTAATAGTGTGTTATAAGTAATATTTGCATAGCCTTGGTTCTTAGCGTTTAATGACGTGCTAGAAATCGGTTATCAAAAATTAAACCGTTTCGTTTCACATCTTTAAGGGTTACATCTTACAAGGGTATACTTACTATCATATCTTTTTTTTGTGGTTCCTTTTATTACTCTAATATTCAATAAACCCATTGGCATCTTCATTTGTACGATGATAATTAACTTCAACAATTATTAGGTTTTGGCCTATCAACTACGATGTCGACTTTAATCATACGAACACCAAATGGTGAAAAGGCGGATTCCGTAAGGCAGTTGTAAAGCATGCAATCTATACACAATTCCTAAAAGTGCGTTTACACACAAAGTAATATGTCTCCTTCAATGAAGACCCATATGCCCTTAAATCAAAGGCAGCTAACCACAATTGCCTTCGTCAAAAGCAAGATAAATCTAGCTTTTTAATAATACCAGTTTATTATCTATATCCCTTTCTAATTTTGCTACATATATCTTAAAACAATCATTATAAGATACAGTTATACGTAGTAGCAATCAAGTAAAACTAACCTTTTCTAGTTGAACAAGCTGCAAACACTATTCAAGAACAGCGCCATTGGATAAAAGCATTGATCGAGAATTGTAGCTACAACGATATAAGAAAATTTGTAGGGTGTGATCAATGCAATAAAAATACATATTATGAAAGAAATGAAGTTTTTGAATGTCCATGGTGCCACAAGAAAGACAACATCGCTAAGCCATGGTTGGTTCATGAATTTATATGTATAGCTTTATCTATTGCAGAACTCTCATAAACAATTTTTGGTTTTGTCATCATATTAGCGCTTAGTTTCGACGCCCATGATAGCTCAGGCTCTATTCATCTAACTGCATTTAATGACACCATAGAAGAACTATTTGGAAAAACTATTGATGAGCTATATAATCCAGTTGCTAATGTAATGCAAAAATCTCTAAAATCCAACCTTTGCGAATCTGTAACTTTAATCATTAGTACACTCACTAGTTACTAGTTACTACTATAACTTTATCTTCACTAAACAGGAACATAATGTATCTTATCAAGACAATGCTCAATCACTCCGTGTGAAACCAATTGAGATACAACTTAGTCCAACTGTCGCTTTATCTAAATGTGGTGTGCTGAAGTGGGTTCTAAAATCGATTGCACTTGCACCAGATACTTCACCTAATCCACAACAATTGGCCTGCAAAACATCTGATACTCTTTCATCACAAGAAAGTGTACTAGCTCAACTAACTGATGCTACTTCTTCACGTGCTCCAGAACCATCATCAACATCACTTAAACTTGAGACCGATACTCATTCATCACAGAAAATTGTTCCAGCTCCACTAACTATTGCTCTTTCTGATGATCATAACCATCATTTGCGTCAAAGAAAGTAGGGACAGTGAAGCACAACTTAGATTTTTCGGATGCAACTACTTCTTCCGATGTATTGGACTTCAACGCTTGAATTGTCTACGATGTTAGCCTTTCAAACACTACCTTTAATATTGTTGCCTTTATCTGGACACTTGTTTGGCAACTCCAGATTTTAGAAGATCTAACCATGTTCATTTTGCTTAACTATTTGTTGAACATGTAGTACTATCTTTGCTTTTGTATTACACCTTTAGGTGGGAAACTTCAAGTGCTTTTTACTTAATGCTTAAGTTTCTTGATTCCATAGCTATATTTTTTCTTTTAATACTTTCATTGCACATAACAATGCTTTAAATCTTTATAAGAAAATCGTCTATTCAATTTAGATGAATTTCCTCAGTTCATAAACAAAATAGATGCATATTTATTTTTTCTATAGATGACGATTATAGTTTAAGGAGATTTTTTATTACTTCACTAAACTTCTAAAGCTTTCTTCTTCGCTTTTATTAAAATTGTACTATAATTAATTTATCATTAATTTTTATGGCAATTACTTTAAAGTATTTAACATGGTTGGATTGTCGCAATAAAAAAAAGAATATTTTCTTTGCTTTTAGTTGACTATGATGTTTGTAATTATCAAGTTTTCCTGCATTCATGTCTAAAGATACTTGTATCTTTTAAAAGATATTATTTATAATGAGGTTATTCTGTTTCATTCCCGTCTTTTACTAATAGCTATATGATGATATATAATTAAATTCATCTTCCACAAATCCCTATTCTCTGCGCACATAAAACAACACATTGATATTTTTATATTTTCATTCATTTTATTGTTTATAGAAAAATATAAATTAACATTAAATATTCAAAAGTGTAGCTTGAGGGCCCCACAACTAGTTCTAAATAAATACTCCCTCCGAATCTTTTTAGTTGTCCCATTTCCTTATTTGGCAAATTCATATCAATTGTCTCATTTCCTTTTTTGTCTATCTTTTTTTTTACCTAATAACACCCACTTTTACTACTCCCAATACCCAACTATCACATTTACAATTAATTTAATCAATTAAAATACCCAACTACCTCCACTTTTACTACTCACAATATCAAATTACCATCTTTACAATTAATTTACAAGGCCTGTTCAAGGCTGGTTCAGCTGGTTTCATGGAACAGGGCCCCAAAATTTTAAAGGCCTCATATAAAAAAACTTAGTTAATTTATCAATATTATAAGGTAGCACAGTTGATTAATGTTTTAGACTTTAAACCAAGTTCATCTTCCTCCCAACAACTATGTTGCGAGTTCTTCATTAATGGCTCTCAAAATTTATCCAAAAAAGCAAGTTTATTGTTTTATCATTGAATCTCAAATTAGAGATTTCATTTCTATCTATTCATCGATCATCATTCAAGATCTCTAATTTTAATTACATTTAGAAAAAATATTGTGAAACAATTTTACCCAATTTCTTGTTCATCAAAAAAGAAAAGAAAATAGCAAGGACCCATTAGTGTGTGCCGATTCAAGGTCTGTGACTTCAGGTATAAAAATCCTCTTTTTAATTTTTTTAGATAGATTAGATAGATATTCAATATATTATGATTTATTTGCATTAAACTGAAAATAAAAGAAGTAAATTCAATCAAGAAAAAAGAGCAATTGATGGAATGGAAAAAAACCTATGTTAGGTGTTAAGTCTGAGTATTTGACGATTGACAATGTTCATTCGGGATCATATCTTGCAAATATAGATTTAATCTATTTAGAAAGTATGATATAATCGGTTTTAATTTGTTTCTGGTATGCTTATTTTTTTATAGGATCGAAAATGAAAATGTGTAGCAACAAATCGTTAAATATCGACCCATTTTAAGAAGGGGCCCCATTTTATGAGTTAGTTGTATAAGTGAACAGGGCCTCCGTAAGCATTGCTCCGCCTCTGTTAATTTAATCAATTAAAATACCCTACTACCACTACCGCACACCACTCTTAATTAGCGTGAAACTCCAAATGGGACATTTTAAATGATTCGGGGGAGTATCTAAAAAAATACAGTAAGTCTCATGGGAGACGGTCTATTCTATAGACGGAATCCATAAAGCCCAGCCCAAAATATAACATAGTACATTTGGGGTTATAATAAATTATTTGGGGTTATAATAACTTATATTTGGGGTTATAGAATAGTATATTCGAGGTTATAATACCTTACATTTAAAATTAAAACATAATATAATTGATATTATGATAAAAAAAATCAGTTAAGGGAAATGGTTTGGCCCAATTTTGTGGTCTATCCTATAGACCGTCTCTTATGAGATTTTGTGAAAAAAATAACTAAATAAAATCACACGTTTGACATAAACTAACGTTAATTTCAACCACGAGATTTAACACGTGGCTGATCTTGAGTTCAATTTTAATTAACGTCATACCAATTTTCTCTGACTATTATAAATAAAAGACCGACACTTTCGGTTGAAATAAGAAGCTAAAACCACTTTCGTTTTTAATTTTAAAAAATTCTCATTCTTCCCTTAATTTTCTTTTTGTGTTGATTCCTTTTTTTTTTTTTGGAAAATTGTGTTGATTTTTAAAGGTGCTATTTTGTTGTTGCCATAATCATGAATTCTGAATAGTAAGTAATATTTTACCTATTTTAGATACATTTTTATATTTTTTTGAATTTTTCAAATTTTTTTTGCAGAAATTTATGTAATTGTAACCTTTTTAATTTAATCCTGGCAGATCTTAGTCCAAATTGTGGTCTTAATATTTAGATCGTTTTTATGATAATGTATGGGGTTATATTATTTTGATATTAACAAAAGAATGGATGGAAATTTGGTACCCATTTGTTAATATTCAGGATTTTGATTTAAATTGTGATTTGAATATAATCTCTATTGATTTTATTAAATAAAGTAGATTTCTTTAAATTATATTATTCATCATAATAGGTTGTTAAATCACATCAATGTGATGACTAATGCAATTAGTAGAATAGAAATGTATTAGTAGAGCTTCTATAAAATTGTCAATCTTTTAATATATTAAACTTAGGAACATTTTTGTTTTAGATTCTGTTATTATTTTCTTTAATAAGCCAAACGTCTTTTTTTATTATATTAATCTTACACTTAATTTACCAATTTTTTAATACTAAGTGTAAGTGTTTATTTGATAATCGGATTGATTTTGCGTCCAATTTTTCGGTTGATTTAAAATCAAATTTTGTATCCAAGTTAATTTTAAGTTGTTAATTTTTTTATGTCGAGTCAAATCGAATTTAGTTATAAGATCGGTAACTATAAGGTCATTGGGTTTGTTTTGAACGCTTTTTGATGCAGTGATTACTTGTTCAAACTGTTGCTGATTGGAGATTCTGGTGTTGGCAAGTCCTGTCTTCTATTGAGATTTGCTGTAAGTTTCTCACCTTCCATGCTGTCTTCCTCTGCCATAGCCGACTCCATTTTAAGGTTTTCGTATAGTTGTTGGCGTTGTTGTGTTCTTCTTTGACCGATAAGTCCTTAAGTAGTGTTTGGGAACATAAAATTCATTTCAAAATAGGAATTTAAATTTGGAACTTAAATTCAAGAATTGTAAATGACCTATATACATGTAATTTGCAAATTTTGATACTTGACCTGTTTTACATTGTTGTTGGAATGCTATGGCAATTCCACATTTTCAAATTCAAGATTTGTCAAACATAGTATTTTAACCAATTGAACATTTGGAAATGAATTTCATGTTGCCAAACATACCATAAAGTTGTTTCAAATTGTATTTATAAAATTATTGTATTGGGGTTTTGGATCAAAATTTCAACATGACTATTTAGATGTGTAAATTTATTCTCTAAATTGTTCTTCGCGATTATTGACTTATTGTTACTCATTGTTGGGATCTGAGAGTTCGTAAAGAACGAGGTAGTGATGCATTCTTAAATCTACTCGTAACTCGAGTAAATTAAGGCATTGTGTAGCAAATTACGCGTTGAGTGTTTTCATGAGTGTTCATTGTGGCTTCTCCATTCTCTGGCCTTTTGTTGTGTAACGGCTCAAATAATGGTGAATTAAACAATAGCAAAAACAAGTGCAAAGAAACCAAGAAAAACAGAGCATGCACACAACAATGAACAAACATGGATACCTCCCCCTCAAACAAAGTTTCTTATCATTAACATAAACAAAATTACATCAATGACTCACCTTACAAGCTTCAAGAACAATCTCCCAAAGCAAACTCCTCACCTTTAATGGTGGTCTCTCACAAAATCACTAATACAATGAAGAACTCTCTTGGATAAACCCTAGTTGCTTTTAGTGTAATAGCTTCACTGAGATAAACCCTAATACACTTCTAAGACTCCTATTTATAGTCCTAAATTATATTAGAATGCTTAGGACAAAATGTGACAAAAGTTCACAAAACTGCAAACTTAAACAGAAACTGATTTTCACGTGTGTTGGGCAACCGCTCGATCGAGCAGGTTTGGCTCGACCACCCGAGTGACCTAGCAGAACCTACTGTCTTCCATCTGTTGCTTTGCTTGAGCCATGGCTCGACTCCTTCCTCATAGCTCGCCTGGTCGAGCACCCTCCATACCCAGCTGCTACATGAGTCTTGGCTTCATCAAGCCATCTCAAATCATCATCAATCATCCCTTGGTCAAGAGACCTAAATCTTATGCTCTCATACTTTCTTGCACTCACCACATCACTCTCAAACGTGCAAGCCAACGAGTACGCTACGAGGTGATCGAACTCACCTTCATCACGATGAGATTTAAAGCTTGACTCAACAATCTCCGCCTCATGCTCAAATCTCTCATCATCCTCAAATGTCACCTTCTTGGGTGACTTGCAAACATCATCATTGTGGCCTAGGAAACCACCTTCAGCTTGTAGCACAGACAAGTTGTTTCACTCCATCTTCCCCTCATGAGCACCATGCTCCCCTTAATGACTTTCAACATGCCTCCACTAGCCTTGAATGTGCATCCCTTAGACTCAAACCTACCAAGTGATATGAGGTTCCTCTCAAGCTTAGGAACGTACCTCACACCACCTAGCCTTCTCTTGACACCATCATGTGTCACTATATCAATCTCACCAATACCTTCCACCTTCACCCTCTCATCATTGGGTAAGTTGACAAGGGCTCCATCTCAAGTGCTAAGCTTAGCAAATTTCTCCATCTCACAACTAGGGATGGGCATGGGTCGGATCTGGGTCGGGTCCAGCAAGACCCAGATCCAGACCCTAATTTTTTTATTGGACCCAGACCCGGACCCGGATCCATAGGGTCTAAAAATTTTAGACCCGGACCCAGACCCTTAGGGTCTGAAGGGTCTAGGGTCTGGATCTGGGTCCAACACAATTTTATTTTTTTTTCCAAAATTTTTTTTAAAATATATTATGAAGTGCACTTTTCGACCATTTGCATAAAATTATTTAAACATTTTCGACTAACGAGGATCCTCAAGTACTTTATACTAATTGAGCGAAACATAGGAAGTTTTTCAACATTCAAATTCTTATAACGAAATATTTGTCAAGTCTATAATTTTTAAATTATGGATACAACGACCAAATTTTAAACTACATGAACCGGTAAAGTTCAAAATAACGCAATGTTAAAAAATATAACAAAATTCAAATCAAGCAATTAAATACACATAATGCCTAATAAATAATTTTTTAAAAAAAACATGTAAATGGGTCCATGGGTCGGATCTGGGTCGAATCTGGGTCTCAGATGTGAAGACCCGGACCCGGACCCGGACCCTAAGGTCATGGACCCAGATTCGACCCGGATCCATAGGGTCCAATAAAAGGTGGACCCATACCCTCAAAATTAGGGTCGGGTCGGGTCTAGACCCTTAGGGTCCAAGACCCGTGCCCATCCCTACTCACAACATATATGGAATAAGCAACCGGAGTCAATCACCCAATTCTTACTACGTGCCACTCCCCCATCAACTAGAAGCGCACCCTCGTAGTCATCATCATTCACAAAGCCTAGAGCGGCACTTCCGCTACTCTCACCTTCTCTTCTCCCAACCTTCAAGTCTTTCATTCTCTTGAGGTCTTCTTTCATCTCCTTGCACATCATTTGAATGTGCCCCTTCTTACAATAGTAAAAATCCTTGTTATTATAGTCATTCATCCCTTGAGACTTCCCCCTTGCTTGATACCCACTCTCTTTAGATCTCCCTCTTGAGCCTTCTCCATAAAGTGCCTCACTACCACCCTTCTTCTCATCCCCCTCGTGACTCTCCATGAACCGATCATTCTCTCTAAACGCCGCCAATGCTTGATCAAGAATGATTGAATCCCTACCAAGAAGCAAAAGTTGAACTATATTCTTATAGCTCTTTGGAAGTGAAGCCAAGAGTAGTAGTGTCTTCTCCTCATCCGAAAGCTTCTCATCGGCATTCAACAATTGGCATATCAATTGATTGAATGTGTTTATGTGATCTTGCATACATGTATCATCCTCCTTCATGAGTTGATATAACTCCCATCTCATGCACAATATGTTGGTGAGAGGCTTCGAAGCATACACCTTTTGAAGCTTTACCAACAACACGCCGGGGTTGGTCTCATTCAAGTAGTTGTACTTCATCTCTGGTGCAACGGATAGCTTAATCGTGCTCACCGCCTTCTTCTTCATGGTCACCCACTTCCCTTCTTCCATTGTTGTGGGCCTACTTTTCTCAAGAGCCTCATCAATTCCTTGTTGCACCAACAAGTCCTCTACGGTGCTCCTACACATCGAAAAACTAATCCTTCCATCAAACAATGGAATATAAAACTTTGCACCATCACCCATATTGATTCTCCACCAAAGACACAAACTTTCACCCACAAAACAAACCACAAATATAACCTAAAGCTCTGATACCAATTGTTGTGAATGGGCTCAAACAATGGTGAAGAAACAATAGCAAAAACAAGTGCAAAGAAACCAAGAAAAACATAGCATGCACACAACAATGAACAAAGACACTATTTATGAGGTATCTATGGATACCTCCCCATCAAACAAAGTTTCTTATCATTAACATAAAACAAAATTACATCAATGACTCACCTTACAAGCTTCAAGAACAATCTTCCAAACCAAAGACCTCACCTTTAATGGTGGTCTCTCACAAAATCACTAATACAATAAAGAACTCTCTTGGATAAACCCTAGTTGCTTCTAGTGTATTAGCTTCACTCACATGAACCCTAATACACTTCTAAGATTCCTATTTATAGTCCTAAAGTATATTAGAAGACTTAGGACATAATGGGACAAAAGCCCACAAAACCGCAAACTTAAACAGAAACCGATTTTCGCGTGTGTTGGGCAACTGCTCGACCGAGCAGGCTTGGCTCGACCACCCGAGTGACCTGGCAGAACCTACTGTCTTTCATCTGTTGCTTTGCTCGAGCCATAGCTCGACTCCTTCCTCATAGCTCGCCTGGTTGAGCACCCTCCATACCCAGCTGCTACATGAGTCTTGGCTTCATCAAGCCATCTCAAATCATCATAATCATCCCTTGGTCAAGAGACCCAAATCTTATGCTCTCATACTTCCTTGCACTCGCCACGTCACTCTCTAATCTGCAAGCCAACGAGTACGCTAAGAGGTGATCGAACTCACCTCCATCACGATGAGATTTAGAGCTTGACTCAACACCTTTCTATTTATTTCAATCTTGAACGCCATAATTTCCTCAATAATCCCTGATTTAGGTATTGTTAATCAAATGATTCATGATAGGAACAATTAGAAGGGGCCTTGAGGAAATGAAGTCATTTACTCCTCAAATTTACCATATTTCTATTACTTCTTTTACACACTTAACTTTATATTTGGTTCAATGAACACGACTTATATTATCTCCGTCATTAATTTAATGACTTTTTAAACAGGATGATGCCTATCTTGAGAGCTACATCAGCACCATCGGAGTTGACTTTGTGAGTTTATACCTTAACTTCACTTTTTCATCTCTCGCCGTATAAAAATTAGGTCTTTTCACTAATCACTATGGAGTTGTTACTGACATGTGCTCTTTTTTTTGTCTTCAGAAAATACGAACTGTTGAACAAGATGGTAAGAGCGTCAAGCTTCAAATAGTAAGTACAATCTCACATATTATGCTCATGTGTTAGCTTGACTTGTTATTTACTTGGAACTTTGTGGTTGTAGTGGGATACGGCCGGGCAAGAACGTTTCAGAACTATTACTAGCAGCTACTACCGAGGTGCTCATGGAATCATCGTGAGCAGAAACCAACCATTCTGTGCAATATTTTAGATGTTTACTTTTAATATATGTTGATCATATAGACTGCATGTTGATTTGCAGGTTGTTTATGATGTCACGGACAAAGAAAGCTTTGACAATGTGAAGCAATGGCTAAATGAGATCGACCGTTATGCAAGCGATAGTGTAAACAAACTTCTTGTTGGAAACAAATGTGACCTCACTGAAAACAAAGTTGTCTCTTATGAGATGGGTAAGGTGAGTCATTTTACTAGGTGTATGATCTGCTTCATTCATGTAAAAGATTATTCTTTTTCATCTAGGTTATTGATCTATCGGATGTCCCTTCTAACTATGTGCTTCTAATTCGACTCTACAATACACAGGCGTTTGCCGATGAAATTGGTATCCCCTTCTTGGAAACCAGTGCCAAGGATGCTACTAATGTGGAACAAGCGTTTATGGCTATGACCGGTGCAATCAAGAATAGGTAAACTATCTAATCATCTTTAGTTTTGGTAATCTGGCAAAGTTTGGTATAAGACCATCATACGAACTCAATGTGAAACTCGACTAACTTTCGAACTGCTCTATGGCTAACTTCCTAAATTTATTTATTTTTATAAAAAGTTGGACTGTCTGACCATAATATCCGAAATTCTACAAGAAATAAGTCGATGTATTGTTTTAATGGCCCGTTTGGTAGATGGTAGTAAACGGTGGTAATGGGAATGAAAAACTAGCGTAATTTTGGTTGAAAAATCTCTTGGCTACCTTAATGGCTATGCTTGTCCAACTTCAATCATCTCATTTTCTTCATAAAATTCTTTCCAATGCATTCCCATTGAGTGCTACTAATGTGGAACAAGCATTTATGGCTATGACCGGTGCAATCAAAAATAGGTAAATTCTCTACTCATCTTTACTCTAGTTTGGTATAAGACCCTCATAAGAACTCAATGTGAAACTCAACTAACTTTCGAATTGCTCTATGGTTAACGTCCTAAATGGGGGTAGGGGTGTTGTATTTTTTCTGATATACCTCCTCCGTTCCACTATACTTGCTACATTTGACTTTTTACGCAATCGAATGTATTATTCTAATAATTTATGTATTGAACTTTACACATCTAATAATTATAAAAAGCTAATACTATGAAAGTATGCGATTAGACAATTCAAACAAGATCCCACTTGACTATATTTTATCTTACACATTAGCCGCAGTATATAAAATAAACTTGAACGATGAATAGTGTCAATAACCCTATGTAGCGAGTAATTCAGAACGGAAGAAGTAATAAGTTGGACTGTCTGATAATAATAAGAAATTTTCACGATAAATAAGTCGATGTATTGCTTATCTTTTTAAATTTGAAAGATAGTATGTTTTTTACGGAAATAAGTATCGTGCTATGTAGAGTTGTTTGAATGAGGACCAATTAGCCTTACTTCAAACGTAACCCAACTTGATTTTGAAAATTGACATTCTCTAGTTTTTCACGATTCGAAAATCATCCGAATAAATGCTTTAAACTATTTTACACACTGAACTAATCAAATGTCTATTTTGTAACTGCAGAATGGCTAGCCAACCTACTTTGAATGTAAGGGCGCCAACAGTTCAACTAAAAGGACAGCCATTGAATCAGAAAGCGGGCTGCTGCTCATCGTGAAGGGAGAGGGCGGAAGAATCTCCCTCTCAAAAGGCTATAGAGTAATTTTATCGTTGTAAGCGTAGTTCTCTGTGAACGATATCGTTGAGAAAGTATAGGATTATTCTTGTTGGGTTCCCTTGACTGACATAAGTATCGTTTTATTATTCCATTGATTACTCGTTTAGAAAACATGTGTACATATACCTGGAGATGTAGTGAGTTCACTGTTTTTCTATATCCAAGTGTAGAGCTCAAATAAACGAGACTTTAAGAGATTTTGAAAAATTTTAGGGTCCTTACACAAGTGAAAAGTATGTTTTTCTCAGGTTTTTGGTTCACTTTTGCCTGTACAGTGTACACATAATTAGCAAGTTTTTTGAATGCATTTTTATGGATGGGGATTAAACCTGAGATATATTGATTTGATCTTAGAAGTGATTCGAAACCCGACCGAAAAAATGATCGAACGCATGAAACTCGTTAAATAACGCATCGGTCGGGTTAGGGTCAGGTTGACTTGTTTTGGTTGTGCAACTGTTTTAAAAATGGATAAAACTTATCCATTTAGGCGCACAAACAAAATAAAAAGCCAATGTTTCTATATTGAACATGTTCTTTACTTGTTTGTGTCATTTGGTGGTGATTCTAGCACTCTTCAACTTCACTACTTTCACATAAACACTAAAAAATAATTGTTCAAACTCTTTTCTCACCCTTCAATGGTGGTTGTGTAATCTCACTTCCAAACCAACAATTAATTTTTCGGCTTACGCTAAACTCTATGGCTACATCATCAAAACCGTTGTCAAGATTGGCAAATGATGGTGTCCATACGGTATTTTTTTCTTTACTTAAGTTAAGAAATCCCACATGCACTAATCGGATTAAGTTGATATCTAAGCATAACTTGGAATTAGTTTCTACTCCATATCATAATGTAAAACTGAGATGGCCATCAAAAGTAATTCCGAGTTGTAAACTCTTGAGAGGGCATCTGTAAATTTATTTATAGTACCCGATTTGTATTGAATTTTAAAAGAAAAACCCATAAGTTTAGATAACAAAAAATGTTGAAAAGGAGTATGAATTTTTGTTAAAGCAACCATTTAAGGCTTCTTTGACCTTTTTTAATAATGAACTATTGTTCAAAGAGGTATTACTCCCACTTCTGAACAGTGATTACCACAGCCATGGTTGTTAAAATCGCGATTCTAATCTACGATTCTACGATTTTACGATCCAAAAACAAGCGAGCGATTTGAATCGCAGTTAGAATCTTAAAGTTGTAGAATCTTACGATTCTAGTTGGAATAAAATTTTTAGAGGTAGAATCATAACACGATTCTACGATTCTACGATTTAACGATCCGATTCTACTAATATAGTATGAATTATTTTTAATTTTTCTTATGTACCATATTTTACTAATCTCTTTCTCATATACACATAAATTTCAAATTTTCCATCATGAAAACTTTTTAAAAACAAATTTCTTAATCGGTATGTAGATTTAAACTAATTATTGAAAAGTTTTCGTTATATTCTTAAATATAAAGTCAAAGAAACTTTAATTCATAAATTAAAATACTTTTGAATTGGATGATAATGATAAAAAACTGGATATTTTATTATTTTTAAGTTTATTTGTAGAATCGTACGATTCTACGATTCGATTCTACCGATTCGATTCTACCTCTCCAAACGATTCTAAGTAGAATCACGATTTTAACAACATTGACCACAGCTAACATTTCTTTCTCATAAACTAAGAGCTTTTGCTTTAATAATAATTGCCATAGAAAATTCAAGCAAAGCATGAACAAGTGCTAAACCAAGGGCTTGTTTAGTTGATCAAAGAAGTCTTGTGAAGTGGAAGACCAAACAAAATTACGATTTTTGAGTAGTTGAGTCAAGGGTTGACTAAGCCATGCATAATTCCTTATAAATTTTCTATAGTGACCAGCCAGTCTTAGGAAATTTTCAAGATGCTTAATAGTTAATGGGATAGGCCAATCCATAATAGCTTGTATCTTTTAAGGGTTAGTTTCAATTCACTTTCCAAATACGAAATGACCTAAGTAATTTACTTGATCAAAGGCAAATAACACTTACTTTTTTCTGCAAACAAGGAATTGTCACTCATCATTTGAAAGACTTGTAACAAGTGTTAAGCATGAGAGACAAGATCAGAGCTATACATGAAAATGTCATCAAAAAAAATAAACATACTCTTCCTTAATAAGTAGCTAAAATTTATGGTTCATCTATGACTGAAATGATGCTGGGGCATTGGTTAAGCCAAATGGCATAACCAAAAACTCATAATGTTCATTGTGGGTTTTAAAAGCAGTTTTGAAAACATCCTCAGGAGCAACTCTGAGTTGATAATACCCAACCCTTAGGTCAATCTTACTAAACACCCAGCTACCTAACAAGTCTTTTATTAACTCATCAATGACAAAGATTTGAAATTTATCCTTAATACTGACATTATTTAAGGCCCTATAATTTACACACAACCTTAAAGACCCATCTTTCTTGCCTACAAGAAGAAGAAAAAGGGCTTAAACTTTCTTGAATGACACCCTGCTCTAGCATTTTAGAGATGATTTGTTCAGTTATGTCTCTTTGTTTTATATGGTATCTATAATTAAAGCCTGATACTAATTGTGTTGATGGCAAATTAGAAAGGTATTTTGTGATCTACATCTCCTCTAGAAAGGGGTAAACACTTAGGTTCCTCAAATATAAGTGCATATTGAATCAACAGCTCAGTGATGCATTCACGCATAGTCTCAAGCCTAGGATTCATCTTCATAAACTCCTTGGAATCATTGAGAACACGTTCCTTAGGGTCCAACAAATGTAACATGAATAAGTGTGAAGAAGCATCTAAGAGTTTCTTGCTTAGTGATTCAGTGTGTGTTCTAATTTTCTATGTGTGCAATCCTGTCAGGACATAATGAGTGGATCTTAAATCTAATTCCATGATGATTTTCTCATCTTCAACACCAAGAATCTCAATTAGCATACATGGCCTCTATCATAGGTTTTGTCACAAAAGAAGCATAGGTCTTGTTTCTGTTTTAGTTTTCAGTAAGTAGGAGTTAGGTTAATTACTCCTCTTCTAGGAGCTCCATTAATATTGTTAGTCTTTAATACACTGGATGGAAAAGTCTCTTTACTAGGTATAGGATGAGGTGGAGTGTAACAAACATAATTATAGCAACTCAAATTTTATTTTACACTAAGTTTAATAAATCTCATTTAATAAAATTATTTTATTCTTCTGTTTAATTTGTTAAAAAAAACAACTATTTTAAGTAATAACAAAAAATTTAATAAATTAATATTTAATTATAAATTTCAAGTTAGATTGAATAATAATCTAAGAGTAGTACTTTATCAATGGAGTAATAAAGCTATATCTTAATAATAATAATAATAATAATAATAATAATAATAATAATAATAATAATAATAATAATAATAATAATAATAATAATAATAATAATAATAATAATAATCTATAAAAATTACTAAAGAAGAAACAGTCTTGACATGTGTCAGACTGTAAGCAAAAGTTTTCCCGCCCAATCTTCAAGCTAATATGGTAAAAAGGATTGACTTTTATAATTCATTTCTTATTATAGCAAATATATGAAACCATATCTTTCATATTTCCATAACAAAATTAGGTAAATATGTCTATACAACTCTTAATTAATAATTTATTCTTATTGAAGCAATGAAAATTATAGAAATAATGCAGCTCATGACTAATAATAATAATAATATTATAAAAAAATATTACAATAAATATTATAATGTTTAAAACATTACCTAATAACCTTCATATATAAAAAATTTGAAAAATAAATAATCTTACAAGTTTTTTTATACAAGTATGTAATTAAATCAAAAATATTTGATCAATCACCGTGCAACGCACGGGTATCTATCTAGTAATAATATATTATCAACCTCTCTCTAACCTCTCTCTAAAACTCCCCTCTCTGCTGGGCGATTCATCTGCACCGCCATGGCAGGCAGGAGGCGGGGCCGACCATCTGGAAGGATGGAGACATAGGTTTGGTTTGGCTAGCGAGTGCGAAATCGAAGATGCTAAGAACCCTAACTCGAAAATCCAGGTTTGGTTTCAATTTCTGAGATGTCGATCTCATCTATTGATGAACCCTAAATTGATTTAGGGGTTTCCTTTTATGATCTGTAATAGAGTATTTGAACAACTAAAAGTTGGACTTTGGCTTCCGATTATGATTCGAGGCTCAAGTTTGGATCCTAGAAACTCTAAGTTTCGTTTCTCCACTCCAATGTTGAAGATGGAGTTGTAAGGTATATGCCTTTCTTTGGTTGTCTCCTATTGTCGTTTTTGGTCCCAATTTAGATCGTTTCTAGGGCTGGATTTTGTATGGGTTCGGGAGATTGAAGCTGATGTTGAGACTTAGTTCGATGTTTTCGTTTTTTGGGTACCCTAACCCCAACTCGCTACAGAGCTCTAAGGCTTGACTTATCATGCTCGATATCAGTGTTGGATGAACTGCTAAGCAGTTTAGTATTGGAGGGTAGCAATTTTGCTTGCTACTCCTGTTTTCGTTGGTTGTTCGTCTAGATCATAGGCTCTTGCTGGGTCTATGTCTTAGTGGTGGTCTTATGTCCCTAAGGGCCTGCTCTCGGGGACACTACTTACCTTAGAGGTAGCATAGTGGGAAAATTTGTCCCCACCTTCTCTCCTACTAGTTTCTCTTTGAGGGCAGGTTAAGCCTTGGCTTTGGACACCATATACAATGACCTTCCTTTTGTATAGATGCACTAGATTGTATGGTGTGTTTTGGATCTGTTTGCTTGGTCTACTTATGAACACATCAAATGGACTTCTTAAAGTGTAGCACAGTAGATGGAATTCCTTTTGATGCCACTATCATGTTCTATTTTGAGGTGGTTTTCATATGATGAGTAGGTGAAGCTTTTGCTCCTGGTATGGGTCGATTCCCCTCTGTCTTATTTGGGGGAATGGTTATAGTTTTCATGACTCTATTGGGTAAAAGACAACCATCAGTTGGGTTTGATAGGGTATGCAATGGATGGTGCTTGGCTCTAGTTTTGATCAGCTGAAGGGTTTGATGATGGCTGCTTGCTCTCCTGGCTGCTGGTGTGCTGTACAGCAGGTCAGCAGCTACCTTATTGATGATGGTTGTTGCTGCTGTTCTGGTCCACACTGAACCACGACTTTTACTGCTGCTGGCTGATGCTGCTCTGCCTGTTGCTGTGGTTGGCTGGTTTAGCTGGGTGGTGGCCTGTGTCGAGCAGTTAACGGTCATGAAGATGGTCAAGCAATTGCTGAATGTGGTGAACAGGAAAGTCGTGCTCATGAACATTGAATGATGAATCTTAGTTTTTGCAGATATTTGTAATGAGAACCACTTGTAAATGCTTTTGTGAACTTGCTACATTGTATAGGCTAAGAGATACTTCTCTTTTTTTGGAGGCTTCATTCCCGACTTAGCAAATGACAAGGGGCCTGTCCCTTGGAGCTATGTTTGGTTTGTTCCCTTAGTCTTTTGAACCTTTGTAAGCTTCGGCTATTTTTCTGGCATTTTATAAAATTTACTTTGCCAAAAAAAAATAATAATAAGAGCACAACATCTCTCTTCTTTCTCTCTCTTGCACTCCTCTCTTTTAAGCGACTCCGTCTTGCTCTGCCATGGCAGGCTGGAGGAGAGGCTGTCCACCGAGAAAAAGGATGAAAGGCTTGCTAAGTATCTGATTTCACCCCTTAAATCGTAATCCATGTGGCTTTATCAAGCAATTTATGAACTCGATTGGAAACCTTAAAATGAAGATCCAGAATTTCAACTCCATTTAAGCAATTATCTTGGGGGTTGTCTTCTTTGGTATGTTTGGAAGCTTAATAGTTAAGTACTGATGTGTGGTGGCCATGTCCATGGCGGTATTACATGACCAAGCCACGATTCTACGGCAATTTAGAATCAACAATACAGCCGTAGGGATGGCAATGGATCGGACTCGGCTCGGACTATCTACCCTCCGACTTTGCTCCGAATAAATCTCGGACTATTTTTTTCAGTCTACCTCCACTCGGAGTCGGAGTATGCATACTCCAACATTGCTCCGACTCGGACTCTCGGACATCCGGCGGACTTCGGATTATTATCAAGATTTATTTTTATCGATACTACATTTATAATTAAAGGGAAATTTCACAGTGGTAGCATCCAATTTTGATGAAATGCCAGCGATCGAGCTAGTTTGTTGGGCTATGTCCTGTCACTGTTCTTGGGTGTCTTAATTCTAAGGTAAGTCTGGAGAGTGATTGAAGTGGGGCTTTGGATAGTGTCTTCACATGCGAAGTCGTGTCTGGTTGTGCGTTCTGATGGGTGCTATAACACTCCGGCCCAACGGACCACCGGTGACTATTCATGGAGACTGTAGACTAGCCCCACAGACCAACACAAGTCTTTCCAGCGCACTTTGGCCTCACTGGTGCGCACCCGGAAAAACTTCCCAGGAGGTCACCCATCCTAAGATTGCTCCCCACCAAGCACGCTTAACTGTGGAGTTCTTAGCAAATGGGCTGCCTAGAAAAGAAGATGCACCTTGTTGATATGAGTAGTCTATCAATCTCTTTTCAAGCTAAATATGGGGTGTCACAGGTCCTGTCCTCGTCCATATAGTGTTTGAGTGGTGCTTGGTCTTTTTTAGGTGTTGGTGATTTGTTGTGTGGTGTGAGCTAACTGGTGTTGCATGATTAGGTCTGGATCTGGGTGAATGAAGACCCAGTATATCAAGCTCGATGCTTGATTGTTGTATTGGTGAGAGCAACTTTTCGTTTTGCTCATGTACACCCAGGGCAATGCCGTAAGAATGGATTGTGGTCACAATATTCCAGCTGTGGCCCAAGAAGAAATATTCAAAGGGTATATGAATTTGTTTGTCCCATCTGGTGGTAGAAATAGTGGAAGTAAAGATGTTGCTGTTGTTGCAACAAAATGCTAGGCAAGTGTGACGAAGCCTTTTTTCTGTTGATGCCCCGAGAAGCCTCAAGCTGCTGAGTATTCTAGACTATATAGGATAGTCGTCCCTAATGGTCTTCTGAATACTAAAGAACTAATGCTATCAGAACTTTGCCATGTACATGCTTTATGTATGAAAAATATATTTTGTTTGTGCTTGATATAGTCTGGGCAATGCCATTTGCAAATGATCACATATTTCTTAGCATCATTGTATCCTAGGAGTTTATCTTCTCTTTTTGGAGTTGTTGATCCTAGCCTAGCGAATGACGAAGGGTCTGTCCCTTAGGAGCTGTGATTGGGTAAACTTCTTAGTCTCTTGAACCGGTTGTAAGTTTCGGCTATTTTCTTTGGCATTTTATAATACTTACTTTGCTAATAATAATAATAATAATAATAATAATAATAATAATAATAATAATAATAATAATAATAATAATAATAATAATAATAATAACAATAATAATAATAATAAGAAGGAAAAATTACCCAGAATAATACGACCTTTCACCTATTTTCCACGAATAATACGAACTTTCAATTAACCATGAATAATACGACCTTTGACATAAATTTTCCATTGGTATATCATTTTACCCTTTACCGGTTAGAATTTATTTTTAACAAAAGTTTAATTAAAAAATCAACAAACTCACTCATCTTCTCTCATTTCTCTCTCCTGTCTTTCTTCTCAAAAATACCCAGCTTCATCTTCTCTCATTCACGCTGCTCATTCACGCAGAATAACCAGAGATTCATCCCTCCCAAGCTTGACAATCAACTCACGCAGAGATCCTCATCCAAGATTGGCCTATAATGGTTAGTTTATTCTTCTCAATTGCATAATTTATCATCTAATTTTGCAAACACCCAAAAATTAGGGTTCATTTTTTCGAAAATTAGATTCTGTTATGAGCAACAATGGAGGAAGTGAGCAAAAAAAGGTGAAATGAATCTAACAAAACAAGCCAAACTATGAAACAAGAAAAAGGAAAGGGAAAATGAAGAAAACCAAACAAAACCAGCTGAACTATGCTACAAAGAAAGTAGCTGCATATCTTACAGGATAGTGACAAACCAACAGTTTTATTAGATTCCAGTACACTGCTGTACAGACCCAAAAAATGTCAAACCGTAAACCTTAAGGGAAACCACTGATCTCATTTTTTCGAAAGTAATTAAAAAAATAAAGGATAACAATGGAGGAAGTGAGCAAAAAAAGGTGAAATGAGCAACAATGGAGGTGAATGAGTGAGGAAGAAGGTTGAAGCAGCAAAAAAAGGAGGAAATGAGCAACGGTCAGATTTTGACTGGTTATGTAGGTTGCAAACAGGTAAAGTATACCAATGGAAAATTTATGTCAAAGGTCGTATTATTCATGGTTAATTGAAAGTTCGTATTATTCGTGGAAAATAGGTGAAAGGTCGTATTATTCTGGGTAATTTTTCCTAATAATAATAATAATAATAATAATAATAATAATAATAATAATAATAATAATAATAATAATAAGGAAAATTTGCCAAGAATAATCCCAACTATCACCCGTTGGCCATAAATAATCCCAACTATTGATTATTTTTTAATAATCCTAACTATTGATGAAGTTTGCTGAAAACAGTCACACTCTATTCTTAACCGGCTGTAGCAGATTTTTTAATTAATTTTTTTTTTACCTTTTTTAACTCTCCTTCATCAAATTAGTATAACCTACCCTTTCATCTTCAAGAAACTTATTTACCCTTCCATGTTCAAAAACCCAAGAATGACCCATTAAACTTCAGAACCTTTGCTCTCCTATGAACAGGTATTCTAGGGTTTGAAGATTGTTCATCAATGGAGGAAGGAGTTTAATGGGTTTTTGAACATGGAAGGGTAAATTAGTTTCTTGAAGAGTTTAATGACCCAAATTGAACCAAAGCAAATTAATTGAATTTAGACTTGTTTTAGTACAACAATGCAATCTAAAATTTTCAACTAAAAACAAATATAAACTACAAATTGAATCAGATTACCCAAATATAAAAGCAAAAATATATAAAATGATATTAGCAAAAATGGGAATGACAAATGAAATATTAAATAATTGAATTAAGGTTTATAATAGAACAGTGACAACGTTTTTTTAGTATCGCTAATTAAAATATTTTATTTGCACGTCAAGTTGTACAAGATTCACTCAACAATTAGTTTAGCATAATGTAAAAAGTGAACTTCTACCGTATTTGGTTCAGAATTCCGAATTTCAGTTTCGGTTTTGAAAATCTAAATCCAAAACCAATTAAATTTATAAAATGTCCAAACCAATTTTTTTCAATTTGGATTCATTTGGTTTGCAGTTTGGTAAAATTGAATAAAGGTTTTGACTCATTTCACCAAATTATTTGTTTCATGTTAGTAACAACGAATAGATGTCTGACCTCAACTTTGGCATATAGACGCTTATTTTGAAAATTAAAATTTCCGAAGTTTATCTTGGATTTTCTTTTAAATAAGCTTTTTTTCCAATATTCCTAACACAGAGACCGCCTTATCCATGCAACCAGCCAAGCCCCAATAAGTCTTTTTAGAATATTCTGACATACTAATTTTAAGACTTATAAGAACAATTCTAAGACTTTAAAATCCAATTTTAAGACTTAAAATGTCAATTTCAAAGTTTTTAATATCAACATTAATGTTTGAGTCATAAAATTAGTCTTTTAAATCTAACAATTGGTCATTTAAGTCTTAAAATTGATTTTTTAAGTTTTAAAATTGAACTTTTAAGTCTTGAAATTGTCAAATTCCATATATAAAATATCAATTTAAATCCTTAAAAGTGTTCTTTTAAGTCTTTAAATTGGTCTTTTAACTCTTAAAATTGACAATTTAATTTATAAAATTGGTAAAAACATATAATTGGGTCGGCCCAATAAGACGCGTCTTATAAGTGAGACGGTCTCACCCAAGTTTTTGTGTATTCCTAAATCAGTAAGTCTCATGGGAGACGGTCTATTCTATAGACGGAATTCATGAAGCTCAGCCCAAAATATAACATAGTATATTAACTTATATTTGGGGTTATAGAATAGTATATTCGAGGTTATAATACCTTACATTTAGGATTATAAGATAATATAATTGATATTATAATAAAAAAAATCAATTAAGGGAAATGGGCTGGCCCAATTTTGTGGTCTATCCTATAGACCGTCTCTTGTGAGATTTTGTTTTCCTAAATAGTTGATGTGATATGGCATAATGGTGTTACTTTGTTAATACAAGCCCATTTAACGGAGGCCCAAAAAGAACAAAGCGTGAAAGGAAGAGGAGTCCAATATTTGGTCCATCTATCATTGGAATATTAAAAACTTTGAAATTGACTTTTTAAGCCTTAAAATAGGATTTTTAAATCTTGAAATTGTCCTTTCAAATTTTTAAATTAGTATGTTAGAATATTCTAAAAAACTTATTGGGCTTGGGCTGGTTGCACGGATAAAGCGGTCTCATAAGAGAGTTTATGAATTTCACAAAAAATTTGTAAGCAACGGCCTCATTAGACGACACCAATGACTGATGGTAACTCAAAATTAAAATTTTTTCAATTTCAACATTAAAGTAATCAATTTTGACATTAAAGTAATTTCTTTTAACTTAAAGTATATGAATTTTGTAGATTGTAGCTTTAATGGATTAATTTTGACCATAAATTGATCAATTCAAACGTTAATATGATCAATTATATATAAATTGATCAATTAAAACATCAGAGCGAATGACTTTAATGTGATGATCAACAAGTTTAAAAATGATCAATTACAACTCTAATGTATTGTCTTAAATATAAATCATCACATGTATAGTGACCAATGATAACATATAATCTTAAACAAGTTCATTATAACCTTAATATTTTATTTTGATAAAGAGAAATAGAAGGAAAGGAACGACAAATATTTAGAATGATATAAGATTCGTTGTTTGGATGACAAAAAGGAAGGGGAAGAGGTTTGGAGGAAAAATATGGAGTAGTTTTATTAAGAATACAATCTATCCTAGATGGAAAATATTTTAAGAGAAAAAATACTCATATTTTTTCCTTTTCTCAGCTTTTCCTTCTAAATAACTCTTCCTTTCCCTTCTTTTCTTTTCTTTTTTCTCTTAATCTGCTATCTAAACACAGTGTAAATTGATTAATTATAATTTAAAAGTGGTCAATTCTAACTTTCAAGTAATAACTCATAAATGATTGATTTGCTATCCAACACACAATTTAAAGACATCATTTTTAACTTTAAAGTTATCACTTATGACTAGTGTTCAATGGACCGGGCCGAAAATGGGTGGGGCCAAAAATGAGCTATATTGTAATTAAAATGAAGTGGACTATAAAAGGACTCAATAAGGACCAAAAATGGGCCTTTGTGAATATTATAACTTATAATTAATGTATAATTTAATATTATAAATAACAAATGGGCCGGGTTGGGTGGATCGGAACGGGCTTTCAAAGCCCAGTCCATTTAAATCTCATATTAAATTTAAAGGGTCCTTATCCGTTTCGGCCCTTATCCGACCCATTGAACACCCCTACTTAAGACTTTAAATTGATTAATTAGTAATGGTATATTGTAAAATATTGAAATTGCTATATAGATAGATTCTTATAACATATATCAAGACCCTTTTGTTAAAACTGTTCCTTTTTTTAAGGAGATTCTTAAAAAATGAGTTTACACTTTTACTATATAACGAGTCTTTTGAGAGATTGAGAGATGTATTTCAAGGCTATCCCATTAAAGATTAATATCTATTTGTCGTTTTTTTAATGCTTACTTACCGTATTTTTAATGCCTATTTCAATATTTCAAATGTCTACGTACGATCCATTTTTAATACCTACTTATAATATTTTAAAAATTATATACAAAGCTAGCCTAATTAAAGATGGTCTGTCAAAGAAACTGTATTTCACAAGAATTTGTGGTACTATAATATATATTTTTTTAAAAAATCACGAATTAGGAGTATAATGTACTATAATATCAAGTATCAATAGATTTATTTCACCAAAACCTAACTTATAAAATTGTATCAAGTCATGTATATTTAAATTCATTTATCTATTTTCTTTTATTGAATGAAAGTCATGTTAACTTTATTATTTTTGACCCTTTCTTACATATAGACCTCTTTATTTCTAGGAAAATTTGCCATGAATAATCCTAACTATCACCCGTTGGCCACAAATAATCCCAACTATTGATTATTTCTTAATAATCCCAACTATTCCAAATGTTTGCTGAAAACGGTCCCTTGTCATTTGCAACCGGTTGCAGCAGGTAATTGCAGGTAAATTTTTTTTTTCTTTTTTATTTTAATTTTCTTCATTCAAATCCATCTTCTTCTTCTTCATTCTTCATTCATCCATCTCCATTCTTCATTCAAACACTAATTCTTCATCCTCTACATATTCTTCTTCTTAATTCATCCTAAACCCTAAATCTTAAATGAATTCATCTTCTTCTTCTAAGCATAAATTATAAATTACCAGCCTAAAACGAAAAAAAAAGGAAAAATCAACATCTACTATCATCTACAATCAACAATTTACAAGAAAATTATAAATTAAAAAAATAAAGAAATCGAAAGGTGTACTGTACTGAGCCGTGAAATCAACAGCAGCAATGGCGAAAAAATGAAGAGCAGACCCAATGGCGAAGTGATGAAGATGGCAAAATTCTAGGGTTAGAATTTGATCTTCAATGGTGGAAATGTGGGTTTTTGAAGATGAATAGAGAAGTGATGAAGATGAAAGGATGGGTTAATGTTTTGAATTTTTTTTAACCTATTTTATGATTGTATGATTAAGGAAATTAAAATAAAAAGGAAAAAAATTTTACCTGCAATTACCTGCTGCAACCGGTTGCAAATGACAAGGGACCGTTTTCAGCAAACATTTGGAATAGTTGAGATTATTAAGAAATAATAAATAGTTGGGATTATTTGTGGCCAACGGGTGATAGTTGGGATTATTCATGGCAAATTTTCCTTATTTCTATCAATCAATTCTGACACTTTTGAATATCTCATTGAATAAATGATCTTAAAGATCCAAATAATTATCTCAAAGCTTGTAAAGTGTCATAATTATAGTCATCAAGCCATTATTTCGCATCATATGTATAACTACAGGTGTTCAAAATGGGACCGAATCGGCAGTTTGGATCGCACCATCAGACCGGACCTAAACTGGACCAGACCAGTTCCATCCATTCCGGGCTCCGGGTCTTATTCATCATTCCGAGTTTCCAATCCCGATGAGACCGGATAAACATAAAAGTCATTTTGAAGGGGAATAATATTTACGATTTTTATGTATATACTTATTTAAAGGGCTTTAAGGATTTTATTTTTGACATAAAATAATTTTTTAATTTAAATATTTTAATTTATAATAATTAAATTGCTAAATTATTTTACAATCTTCCATTTTAAAGTTTTTTTTGGCATCCAAAATTATTTTCGATCTAACAAGTCAAAACCCGGATCGAACCGGGAGGAAATCGGGTTAGACGGGGACGGAACCAGTTCGGTCTCCAGTCATACAATATTCAAAATTCGGTTTTTGCCGGTCCGGTCCAGGTCTAGACTAGTGAACACTCCTACGCATAACCCCTTTCAAAAAGGTCAAAAAAGGAATACACAAACTCAAATATGAATACAAATATTAATAGACACAACAACTCTTATATGAGACTATCTCACTGTAAGACGGGCCTGTATAATTAAGTATCTCAAATCCTCTGTATTTTTAAAAAAGTTAAATTAATGAAACTTAAACAACTCATATTAAGCCGCCTCTCTTTGCGCCGGTCTAAATAAAATTCGCCGGTCTTAATAAAGAATTTGTCTAAGGGATAGAGAGGCAAGTGCTAACATCAAATCAAATAGAAATATTTTAAGCCACATTTATGAATTAGTTTGAACCACTAACAAACTAATAGACATTTGAGATCAACCAAAAACATCAAATCTTTAATTTGACCATGTCATATTTATAATAATCAAACATATATAGATTTGGATTTTTCAAAGTTTGACGCATGCAAATTATAGACTGGACGCGTCATTTTCAACATGCAAGTTGTGAAATTTTGGATCATAAAATAGTCATGCTTACCAATATTGATGGGCACATAGTCGAGTTAGTGGGTATTTAGCCACCATGCACCTTACCAGGCCTCGCCCTACATATTTTAGGACCCTAGGCAAAATAGCATATTGGGGCCCTTTTTCTTTGCAATTTATAACGTATAGACTTTTTACAATCATTAATTTTACTTTTTTTAACATGGGCTCTGGACAACGGCCCCTCTTGCCCACTCTTAGAACCGGCCCTGCACCTTACCATCAATTCTCAGTCGCTCTAATGGTTCCCCGCATCTTAAGTTTTAAGCTATGGTGTCAAACTTCAATATTATGCAAGCCACCAATGAAATGGTTTCTTAACCTAACTAAGTCAAAATAGGAGAAAACTAGAATAAAAAAAAAATTTAGGGCCTTACTTTTAAGCAAAAGATTGACATAAATATAAAACGAAAAAAAATAAGATAAAAAAGCAAAAATATGATCAAAAATTTTTTAAAACCAACACGCTTTCATCTCCTTCTTTGTTCAGTATTATAATTACTTATTAAATCGATAACTCCCTTCCATCACTTTTATCTACTTATATATGTGTGTATATTAGTGTGTAAATAGTTTTAAATAGCGTAAACGTACAGGAGTTGTAGCGCAATTACGGGTCGAACATGGATGCTATGTGGTAAGGATGATTTAGCTAAATAATCACTTTTAAGAACCAAATTATATCATTTAGGTTTTAGGTGGTGGAAAAGTAAACTACTCCATTTTGAAATGTTAATCAACTAATCAAGGATTGCATAATATTCTATCTTAATTTCAAATTTCGTAATTCTGATTAATTCAACTTCTAACTTACTATTGATCTCTTAACCATTCATTAACTGGTCCTTGCGCCAAAAGTCTAAACATCCTTCTCAGTTTAATTTGCCATTAGTGAATGCATAATCACTATTGATCTCTAACTTACTATATCTTGTGAAATGAAGTGTCAAAATCTTAGTTGTTTAACTTTGAGATACTTTCTACACTTTGTTCGTATCAAGAACAAATTCAACCAGAAGCTTAAACTTATAGTTGAGGCCTTATAATATGTTACTAGTGTAGAAATCCATGCAACACACGGTTTTTCTAGCATCGATATATAAATACGTATGATATTAAAAATGTCAAGGATATTATGCAGTATAAAAACTCAATTTTGACAGTTATATGTAAAAATAAACTCTGTAGTTTTATAAATTGTCACAAATATATTATGAAGTATATCAAATTTTCTAATTTACTCAAAATATAAGGATGATTGTTAACTTAAATTACTATTTAATTACTTATGGTCAAAGATTATTACCCTATTACTTACTTTTTAAAATTAAATTACTTACTCTTTTGATATTCGTCAAATCTCATTCTCCCATTTTGGATAGTTGATTTGTATGATTAATAAAATTGCCTCTTAAAAAGTTTGACCATTTATGTAAACCAATTAAAATGCAATAATTAGCTTGTTATTTTTTTTTCAACGTATGGTCAATATCCTATTACTTACCTCGTTAAATTAAATGCCTATTTGAGTAAATGCCAATTTGAATTAAATGCCTATTTACTTACTTATGGTCAAAGATTATTATCCTATTACTTACTTTTTAAAATTAAATTACTTCAAATTTTCCACAATTACTTTTTACTTATGGTCAAAGATTATTACCCTATTACTTACTTTTTAAAATTAAATTACTTACTCTTTTGAATTAAATGCCTATTTGAGTAAATGCCAATTTGAGAAAAGATGAATATCCAAAGCCTATCATTATCCAACAGGTGGCAGTGTTGATAGAGGAGATGACACGTGTAATTAGTCTCAGTCCTTTTAATATGTTTTATGATATTACTTACTTTTTAAAATTAAATTACTTACTCTTTTGATATTCGCTAAATCTCATTCTCCCATTTTGGATAGTTGATTTGTATGATTAATAAAGTTGCCTCTTAAAAAGTTTGACCATTTATGTAAACCAATTAAAATGCGATAATTAGCCTGTTATTTTTTTTTTCAACGTATGGCCAATGTCCTATTACTTACCTCATTAAATTAAATGCCTATTTGAGTAAATGCCAATTTGAATTAAATGTCTATTTACTTACTTATGGTCAAAGATTATTATCCTATTACTTACTTTTTAAAATTAAATTACTTCAAATTTTCCACAATTACTTTTTACTTATGGTCAATGATTATTACCCTATTACTTACTTTTTAAAATTAAATTACTTACTCTTTTGAATTAAATGCCTATTTGAGTAAATGCCAATTTGAGAAAAGATGAATATCCAAAGCCTATCATTATCCGACAGGTGGCAGTGTTGATAGAGGAGATGCCACGTGTAATTAGTCTCGGTCCTTTTAATATGTTTTATGATATACTCTAAAATTTTCCCTCACACGAGAGCCCGTTGGGTTAGAAGTGTAGATGTACATAGGTGCTAAATATCCCCTTTAAATAAGAGTTGGTAGAGATTTGAACCTATGACCTCTTGTCACGTTGACTTCTGATACCATGTCAAGAAACCAACTCAACTAAAAATTTAAGCTTATGGTTGAGACCTCAAAATATGTTATATACTCTAAAATTTAAATAATTACCATAACGGCCCGTTTGGTTATTTAGTGTTATTAAATGGCGGTAATAAGAATGATTTATAGTGTAAAATTTCATCAAAAGTTCCATATCATTCCTATGACAATGACACTTTGATCACAAAACATAAATTTATTTACAAATTTTCATTACCACCTGATACCTCATATCCCAATGGTAATGCATTGAAATGCATTTTATGAAGAAAATGAGATAATTGAAGTGAGACAAGCATAATCATCAAGGTAACCAAGAGATTTTTCAACTAAAATTACACTTAATTTTCATTACCATTACTATTGTTTATTACCACTTACCAAACGGACCGTAAATATAAGTAAGAGGATTAGAGCCGTAAAAAATTGACCCGACCTGTAATACCGCCCGAAATCAACCTGTATTAGACCCGTTGGTTGACCCGAGATGCAGTGAACTGTAACCGATTGAAACTCGACCTGATATTGACCTGTAACTGGATATGTACCCGATTATTTTAGACCAATAATCGAACGGTACCCGACTCGAGAACAACCGACACCCAAAATTGACCCGACAATTTGGTTAACCGAACTCGATTTGCACCCGACCTGTTACAACTCGAACCCCTCTTTAACCCGATAAGTAGTCGACGTAATCCCACCCAAAATGACCCTTAATCAACACTCGAGATTAACCCGACAATGTTATTAAGCGATATAATTTGATTTAACCGTATCAAATATAATTTAGTTAATAATAAGTTTGATTGAATTGAAAAGTTTAGTTTAGCTAAAATTAATTAAACTTTAAATGCAGGCACACAATCAAATTTTATCGACTTTATAAACCAAATTTGTCTATTAATCGACAACTTAATTATCCGACTATAACTCTCCATTTTCCAATCACAAACAATTTCAACATAAATTAATTGTATAATAACCATAAATTTCATTTGACATAAAACTTAATTGAATTAGATTTTAATCGACCCGAATCCTAAGAATAACTAAAAGCACAACTCAAAAATGATAAAATAGATCCGAGTCAACCCGAACCAAGATAATCCTAATTAACGTTAACCTAAAACCAAAATGACCCGTAAGATAGTCTAATCGAACTTGATTCGAGCTGCAACATAACAGATTTGGATCCTAATTGTATTAAACGAACCCGATACAAATCCAAACTAAAATGGATATGACCCGGAACCGAAACCGACCCAATGTGGTATTAACCCAATACAGACCCCTATTCGATTGGACCCGTAACCGAATCGACCCGATTCAAAGTGCTAAATGATCACCTGGAAATACCCGAACCCCAGAATATTCGAACCCGGTGAAATCTGATCCAAAACCCGACCGAGTAACCAAAGAGGATTAACAATGACTCTTAGTCATGACTTGTTAGTTTTATTGCAATTTGCAATTGTTGTTATTTTATTACAGTGCATTATTTTTTGCTGCTCTAATCTTCGATTTCAAAATTATTGCTCCACTCTTATAATCCTTTGATAATATGGAATAAAACATGTTACATTTGTAACATGAGAGTCGTCAGTAGAATTCAGGTTTCGGTTTTGATTAGTAAAGTAGGTTAATAAAACGCCCCTTTAACTCAATGTATAATTATTGGCTCAATTATGTTTTATATGTTTGTGAATAAAAATCTAATTGCGCATGAATATAGTAAAAAGTTAATAGAAATAAAATTTACATTTAAACGAATTAAACAAAATATATACTTTTCGTCAAAATTTTCGACAAATAGTGTTAAAATAGCAAATGAGACTGTTAGAGTATATAATATATCCTAGGGCCTATCCTCAACCATCAGCTTAAATTTTGGTTCAGTTGATTCTTTAACAAGATATTAGGTTAGAGAATATAATCTATCTTGGGGTCTCAATCATCATCTTAAACTTTTAATTGAGGCCTCAAAATATGTTATATATATTCTATCAGAGATAATTGCATAAAGTTGAAGAATTGATATATTTTCGGTTAAGTTATTCAATGATAAATTTTTGCCAAAAACATATGAAACTTTTTCTGTCTTAGGGCTAACGCCATATTGTATGGCCCTTAGATACATCCATCTTTGTTTGAAACTGAGAGAGTATATCATATAATCGTTTCCAAAAAAAATTAATAAATCATAAAAAGAATTAAAAAATGTACATATAAATTCTCTCCCAATTTGTTTTCCTATGGGAGAAAATAGTCGTTTGCATTGCTATTTAGGTTGTAATGAAGGACTAGCCAAACATTTGGACATGGCTACTACTCCATCATTCTCAATTTTCAAAGTCAATGACTTTGTTTTACTTGTATACAATTTTTTCACATTAGATCCTTGTTCACTCAACAATTTGAACAAGCTTCTTTTAGCATTAGGTCTAAATGGACAATTAGATGCCATAAAACCATCCACAAGATGTAAGTACGCTTCCAAATCGTGACAACATGCTACATCCGCGTCCGCCTTCAAGTAAGGCGACATCTTCGTATCAACCTTAAGCTCAGTTCCTACGTGAGAGTACGCCAATGGCATTTTATTGTCTAGAAATTCAAGTACTCCCGAAATCTGGGGATTTTCTCTTAGTTTCTGATCGAGCTCGTCACTCATAAAAACTCCTGGTACTCTCGTAATTATATCCTGGTTGTTAACTATTCTTAGCACCTTTACGTTGTTTGATTTTATTCGGTTAGCAAAGGCTCGGTTCCCTACTCGAGGCCCACCAAATGAGAAGACCGCGATTGGTGGTATTTTTGGAGCACATGTGCTAATCTCATCGGCGACTAGTAGGGCTAAGGCCGCCCCAAGACTATGTCCCGTTATAGTAATACTTAGTTGTTCACCTTTATATAATTCTAATAGTCGTCTAATTTCTTGTACCACGGACTCAGCTAGGCTTGGAGTATGTTCGCCGTTCGTTCGGAATAAGCTTAGGAATCCACATTCTACCTTTGCTTGTGTGTCGGAGGATTGTGAACTTGTAGTTCCATCCATAGGAGTGAGTAGGGCCCGAAAGTTTTCGGCCCACTCAAGACACGTGGCAGTCCCTCGGAGGGAGATGACAATATCCCTTCTTCCCATTCTTGCAACTTCACCCTCGTCTTGGCAAACAGCCACAAACCCGACCCAACTTGATCGTTGGGTCATCCACCCTAGGTCGGGTGCCACATCATCTACCCATTTGGGTAAACCAATTGATGATGTGGCATACAAACTTTTGGTTACTTGATACGATTTATCAGCTAACTCGACCTCCCTCCACGAATCGATCCCCTCCTTTGTGGTAGCGGGATCAGAGTGGAAGGATTGGTACGAAGATTGAATAAATTCACCATACCTGACTACCTCTCGACGAAGATTTTCGTCGAGAGGGTCAAGTAATCCTTCCCAATCACGACTTCCATGATACTCCCTCCACCTCGCTCCTAAGTGATTCCGTGGAGAATACTCGGGTTGTTGCTTTAGCAACAATTGCTGAATACGGGTCAGGCGACGAGGAGAAATCTCAGCGGCCGCCTCAGCAGCCCGACCCCGTATTCCCACTGGCCATATCTGGGCCAAATTAAGCCCATCAAGAATCTTATTCACCCGGCTATTCTGATCGGGCTGAATATTTGACTTTCTTTCTGATTCTTGTACAGGTACAACAACATCCTTGTGTAACAACTTTTCAAGGTTAGCCAAATGATTCCTTGTCTTGTCGGATCGCTTTTCAATATGAGCAGCCCGGATTGAAGCCCATCCACTGGGCCTAGATAACGGGGATTGAGCGCAACGGAACCCGGCCCGAACAGTTTGGTGACTATATATCCGATTAGGTGTAGAAAGGAGTGAATTCATAGCCATATGTGCAACTTGAGCCATTTTTAACGCTTAAGAAATATTGTAAAGAGAATATGTTTGTTGGTTTTATTGGAGAATTCTGAACTCTTTAACGTCGATGGAATGATTCAACGATGTATACTCTCATCTATTTATAATAAGCAGAGCGCCAACCACTCTGGGATTAACTACCCACAAAAATGTCTTTAATTACGTTTTATGCCATGTTTAGTTTTTTTTTTTTTTTTCTTTTTTTTTTTAACAATCTTAGTTTTTTTGTCCACTCTACTGTTTTATGTAATTCGACCCAAATTTTGAGTCTCAATGTGTCATAGTATGTATTAGAGCTGTTCAAAAGTGACCCGACCCGAAAATTCGAACCGAAATCGAAAGTAAATCGACTCGAAAATATATTTTGTTTTCAGGTTTATCGAACCGACAATACTCGAACCGATGTTGTTCCCAAATCAGTTGACAACCGAAAATGGGAAAGCTGAACCCGATCTGTAACCGAGTTTTGTAACCGACACATAACCGTTAACCGAGATTACCCAAACCTAAAAATGACCGGCCCAAGTCATATACGACCTGAATCATGCTCGAAACCGAACTCGATCCGGCTAAAACCGACTTAACCCGAACGAATTTTTGATTGAATTGCTTTAAATCTAAACCAATCTTTAAGATAGAAGTATTATACTTATATTCAATCATTTTATTAGTTAATCTAATAAATACATGATTTTATATATTTAGAGCTAATAATCAATGGTCAATGTTTATTAAACTACTTTTAATCGTACTAGAGGAAAATTTATAGAACTTTATATTTTTAATTTTCGGTCAAACATGTAAAAGTAACAAAGTAATAATGATCACTAATTGATTTGCATTTTAACTATTTTGTTTTTGATCGATAGTAATTAGTAATACGTAGCCGAATTCTGTTTTCTAAAAAATCGAACCCGATCTGTACCTGACAAAATCGAACCAATTATTAACCGATGACAACCCTACACCGATTAACACTCGGCCCGAACTTCAACCGGTACCCAATTGATGCTAACCCGATAGCTCAAATAACCGATCTTTAACCGAACCGTGACTAACCGACCCGACCCGAGTGTGACCCGTCATAACAAACAACCGAAACATAACCGTTCCGAAATACAACCGAACCGAATGACACCCGTCCGAAACCGACTCGATCACCCGAATGAACACCTGTAGTATGTACAATAAAAAATTGTAAAAATTAAATATTAAAGTTCTTTGTATCAAAATGAATGTAGCAAGATCCCACATAAATGTATTTTGTCTTAAATATATACTTTAAAAATAAAATTTAACTTCTTCTTTCATAAAGTGGAAAATTTTAAAGTGGACAAACGAAAAGCTATGGGGTGAGTATTTAAGATTGTATATTAATTAGTGAAATAACTTTAAAACATAGATTTTATATATTAATATTTTTTGTAATTTGTTTTAGTTGAAATAGCTAGTTAGCTATATTGATTGTGTCTTATTACTATAAATCATCTCATGAAATAATTTGTGTTTATTACATTTTATGCTCTCTCATATTTAATCTATTAGTCCCATTTATTTTTTCACATTTGCGGAGTCAACATTTATTTTAACTTTAATATCTCTAATTATGTTTTATTAAAACTTATGAAAATTTGATATATTAATAATCTTAATAGACAATAACTAATTTTATTTTAAGGAAATTCCACATGGTAACATTGAGTTTTCATGAAATGTCAGTAATAGCTTTTCTAAAAAAAATTCCACAGGGTAACATCTAGTTTATGCACAAACTAATAGCCGTAGCATTTTTCAATAAGTTCTTGTTAAATTCCGTTAAGTTCATCATTTTGTAAGTATTTTTCAACATGGTAGCATCCAATTTTTGTTTAGTTCACTATTTTAACATTATACACTATTTTGACATTTAATTCACCAATTTAACATTAGTTTACCGTTTAATTCATTAGCGCCCATAAATAATGTAATAATAATTTTTTCATTCAAAAATGACACGATTTATTTAGCAACATTAATATCACTCGTATAAAAATGACACGATTTATTGTCATTTTAGCTAAATTAATGTTCAAATATTTATTTAGCGACATTAATATTACTCGTGTAAAAAATGACATATATTAATGTCACTAAAACGACAATAGATGGTGTCATTTTTAAATGAGTAATATTAATGTCGCTATATATATCGTGTCGTTTTTGAATGAAAACAAAATTATTACAATATTTATGGGCGTTAATGAATTAAATAGTGAATTAAACGTTAAATTGGTGAATTAAATGTTAAAAAGATGAATAATGTTAAAATAGTGAATTAAAAAATTGAAATCTACCATGTGGAAAAAAACTTAGAAAATGATGAACTTAACAAAATTTAACAAGAACTTAACGCAAAATACTACGGCCAATAGTTTGTGTATAAACTAGATGCTATTATCTGCAATTTTCTTAATAAAGTGCTACCACTAACATTTCATAAAAACTCAATGCAACCATGTGAAATTTCCCTTTATTTTATATTCGTTTGGAATATTCAATCACCTCATGATAACTACTTCCTCTGGTTTTAATAGTTGCTATACTTTTGTTTTTCACACTATCCAATACACAATTTTAATCTTTAATATCTTTAATTTCATATGATAAAAAAATTCTAAAAAGTTAATACTTCCTCCGTTCTTATTTACTTGCTACATTTGCATAGGCACAAATATTAAGGAGTTACTGTGCAATGATGAGTAGTAGGTGGAAAGTTGCTTTTTGGAATTTTTTAATATTATTTGTTGAAAAATAAAAAAGAAAAATAGGATTAATTAGATATAGAGTAGGATAAAAGTAGAAGTAGGTATAACTTTAAATGATTGGTTTTTTATTAAAAAGGAAATGTAGCAAGTAATATGAAATTTCCCAAAATGGAAAATGTAGCAAGTATTATGGAACGGAGGAAGTATTATAAAAATATGCATTAAACGAATCAAACAAGATCTCATTTGACTATGTTTTACATTATACATAGAGAAATATATACTATATTAGATCAGTTGATAAACAGTAACTGTTACAGAAACTGTAGCAACTATTAGAAATCGGAGGAAATATTTGTTATGATAAAGGATGTAATAATGATACCAATTTAGTAACATTTGGATTTTGGACCATGTCATCGCCTATAATATGAACGCCTGTGTACGTGGAATCGCGTAAGGTGTACCGTGGTTTGAAAAGACTGCTAGTAAATACCTATCGAACAGGGCTGAGTTGACCGGAAAACTAGTTTGACTCATATATCTATTTGACGGATTTACCCTCTCCTGGTTTCGGATTTTCAATGTTGACCAAAGGCAACTCTGACTCTATACCATTTTTTTTTATTTTTTTAATATATATATTTTTTTACTTTTAATCTTGGTCAAATTTTATTTTTCTTTTTATCCAAACTATTTTCCTTATTTGTGTTATCACGAAAAAATAATTATAAAGGAAATGATTATTTTTATTTTAATTATTTTGATTAAAATTAAATGAAAAAGATGGTGAATTTATTTTATATTTTTACAAAAATTGTAGACTACATTGATAAAGATCCAAAGACAAAAATAGTGGCATTTACAAGTCAAATTTTTATTTAGAAAATATAAGGTATAAAAATTATGTGTATATAATGGGTGGCAAAAATATCATATTGTTTGAATTATTGTCAAGTCAATGACATTAGCTTGTTTTGTTAAATTCAAATTAATTAATACCGATGCATAAGTAAACATCAGTAACGTTACACTACTTCCATGATTTTTTAATATATAATACACAACTTCTACTTTTATTACTCCATATTATTATATTTTATATCAAAAAGTTTAGAAAATTTCAAGTATTACAATTAAATTGTGTTTGTCAAATGAAATTTTTTTATTTGTTAAAAAAATAATATCACATTTGATCTTGAACAACATCTCTATCATTAAAGTATATTTAACCTGCATTTATTTATAATTAAATTGAGTAATAAATAAGAGAATATAATATATAGCATAATATATTAATGACAATTTTCTAAATTACAGAATTATTTAATACATAAAACTGTCAATTTAAGTGTTTCTACAGCATGAATTTAAAAAAAAAAAAAGTGTTTCTACAGCATAAAATCTCTAACTTTCTTTTTTAATCTCTATGTCGCACGAATTTCTACGCCAATATGTTAATATTTTTCAATAAATGATGTGGTGTTCATTTTCATAATAATATTCCTTCGTCCCCAAAAATAACATTACATTTAGTCTTTTACATATGATAATTTATTGGATTTTATGTAGCTCTCTCAATGAAAATATAATTGTTTTATATTTATGTAGTGCATGTATTATTTTATTAAATAATAAAATTAATGGAATAAATTATCTCATTAACATATAAAAATATAAATAAAATCAGTGAAAAGAAATAAGGGACCAAAGTTATTATAAAGAATGTTTAAATAATGTTGGCGGAAAATATACGGGAACAATAAAGAATATAAATATATTAAAATAAACTTAGTAACAAATATATGAGTTCATAACACTAATAAAATATTAAAATCATGAAGAATAAAATTAATTATCTTACAAATATATAATATAAGTAAAAAGTTCTTTAAATGTTTGATAGAATTTAGAAAATGGGCCTAGGCAACCCAAACAAGGAGGAGAAGAAGTAGACCACTCATAAACCCAAAGAAGGTTCGCTACTAAAACCAATTGGTAATAGTAGGAGTTACTCCTTGAGTATATAAAGTGATGCATACTCTTCTCTTTCTCCGATGTGGGACAACTCACATGTGGATAACAGGCATTTCAACAATATTAAAAAAAAAAAGAATAAAATAAACCAAAATGATAAGTATTGAAGAACGTGGGAGGGAGGCATTAGTAGAATTAAAAGTTTGAACGAGTTGGTTCTCTAAAGTATAAATTCAAGTCAAAAACATGGTTTATATTTTATATATTCAGTTTAAGCTAGCTATGTTGTCTCACAATTACTATACATAATCCATACGAACTGCAAGCTTGTACAATTCTTAACGAACATAATGTCGTCTTTCCTATTTTAAATTTCTTAAATATACATGTTCATTGATTTGTTCTACTATTACTTAACCTAGCTGGCTGATATCCTCATCAATTTATATTATTATAGAATGTCGATGAAAAATTTAGATTATTCTCCCTTTAATTCGAATAATCATTCTTGTTTATTATTACCCAAAATAGTCGCTGTATACCGACTATTTTCCTACTAAATGGTCGTCGCCAAATTCCAACTAAGTAGATGGTAGGTAACTAGTCGCTGTATATTAAAAACCGATGTTGATGATTTTTTAGTGTTTTACAAAAAAATATTTTATTTTTTTTCCGACTACTGGCCGACCAAGAAGTAGTAGGAAAGTTTTATTGAATAATAAATTTAATAAAGATAATTTGATGACCATAAGCGTTAAAAATATTAGAATAAAGTTTATAAAAACATATATATAAGGATCACGACTTTTAAAAAAATGTTCAAGTAATTAATTTTGTGGGAAATATATGGGGTCTATAAATAATACAAAAATGTTAAAATAAAGTTAATTGAATATATATGCAGGGGCGAAGCCAGGATTTTAATTTGGGGGGCCAAATTGCCGATATACTAGAATTTTTTTTTATTATATATAAAAAACTAAAGGTGTTAGAAATAGGCACGATAGCTCGAAATTTACACGACATTGTAATCGAATCCGATTTGACTCGACTTTAAAAAGAATTTACAATTATGTAAAAACTATATGGACGCAAAATCTGATTTCAAGCCCACCCGAAACACCTAAGCCGAAATCAACAATGACCTGAACGAACACCAATAGACACTATTTAAGCTATGAAAATATTTAAATCATATAGAATGAAATGAACTTGAATCATTACAAAATTTATATTTAACAATAAATTGAGTTATAAATTGAGTTGAAGCTTCTCTATAATTATTATTTTTGAAAAAACTAAGTGTTTTTGACTAATAATTCTCCAAAAGAACACTATTAAAATTAGATTGAAAAATATAAATACACACTAAAAAGGATGAATGTTTAATTTTGAAAGATAAATAGTAATGTCATTTTAATATAAATCTATTAGTCTATAAAAAAATAATTATTTAAATGAGGGATTGATCCCTTAACCTTAGATTATGAAGTAAATGTGTTACTTCAATCATTGAGCTACAATAATTTTTGTTATACTTTTACTCTCTTTAAACCATATATCATATTAGTAAGGGGGGCCAAAGTCAAAATTACAAAGGGTCACAAATTCAGCTAGGGGGTCAGGCCTCCGCCGGCCCCCCATGTGGCTTCGTCTATGTATATATGTGGGGATCATACGCATTAAAAGAATATTAAAATGTGGATGAATAAAGTTAAACATGTCCAAACTTTGTAATTCGCATAAACATTTATTTGTAGTGTTAGTGCAATTGTCAAAACTCATAATAATCACAATGACTTTAATCTATTAATCGAACATGCCTTAGCTTGTACCTTAGAGAAGGACTTTGAGGATGTGTCGTATATGAGTGAATTGATGTATGAAGGATTGATGAAGTGCTTAATGTGAGGCAAATGAGGCTTCACTAAAGGTGGAACTATACCTTGAACGAGTCAAGACTTGGTTTGACGGTTTCTAGAACAAAGTAACACGAGAAAGAGTGAGCAATTTACATCAGCAAGGTTGCTCATACTAGTGTCTACCTTGCTCTTTCAACTACTTAAAGGTGAACACGGTCCGACTTGGTTTGGTCTTACACTAAAATTAGACTAAACAAGAAATTTCGGTAATGAAAACTTTCCAGACTAGACTAGATCGTTTAAATCACCAGACTGGATGGACCAAGCCGTTTTACAATGGTCCGATCTGGTCTAGCCTATGGTTTTCATTTTTATATTTTTATTCAAATTGATACATGTATTGATGCGAATATTTCACACTTACAATTAATAATTATAATAATTTGTAATTAGTTGATAACATTAACATCATTCAAGTATATATTGCTATATAAAAATAACAACATCTTAAAATATGTAGGCATAGCAACTTAATTTTTTAAATACAAAATTATAATTTTCGACCGTAGTACGGTTTGCGGTCCGATCTGGTCTGAAAAATAAAAAAAACCAAGACCAGCCTGTAAACCATAATTTTATTTTAACAAAAACTGGACCAGGCCATTTAGAACGTAAACCAGACTAAATACTAAATTTGTGATTTGATACGATTTGATTTACGGTTTAGACCAAACTTTGCTCAGGCCTACGAGTAATTATACGTGTAGTAGACAGGCAATAGCTTCTGTATTGATGGCTCGTTCGAGCAAATAGTTGGTTCGTTCAAGCATGCTCCTAGGATTGTGTTTTTGGTCAAAATATGAACGTTGTTGCATTGAATAGTTGCATTGTATTCCTTGTTTAATAGCTATGTTTATTGTCAAAGTTAATTGTGATGTTAATTGTGTGGTTTAATGGTGATTAATGTGTGGTCCTAGAGTGATGCACTACTTGCCTATAAAAAGGATACATCATTCATAGAACAAAATACAACAAAAATACACACAAATTTGTGAGAGACCTTTTTATTTCTAAGAATCTTGAGAGTGTTCGTCATAGAATTAGTGTTATGATCTTAAGGAGGATTGTTCTGAAGATAGGGAGGTTTATTTGTATTGCATTGTGGAGTCTTTATAATGAAGCTACATTTGAGGTAGAGGTATCCAAGATACCTCATAAACACTTGTATTCATCTTTCCTTATTAATTTCATCTTGTTTTTCCATTTTTGAACTTTTTAAAGCTTTCGTTTTATGTAGGAACAACTTTAAGCAACAGAGGGAGTTTATATGATTTAATTAATATTACTTGCAATATGCCTTCAAAAAATACATGGGTCAATATAATATTGACTTTATAGATGTTTTAGTTATACAAAATAAAATCAAATCTAAAAGTGAATTAATTAAAATAAGCTATAATTAGACGAATCCAACTAACTAATATAGTTAAGCTACAAAACTATTGTTAATTTCTGATAAAACAAAACGATAAAGACGACAACAAATTTAAGTTGATAGTTGTCAAATTAAAATGTTATATTTTATTCACGAATCCATCACCATCAATCAAGTGGAATTCTTGATAAGATGCCAGGAAACTGGCTCGATTAAATGTTTAAATAAAAAATGGTAGAAATAAGACTCTGTAAGATGTTATACATATAATCAATTTATTATAAGATAATTGGAAAAAAAAAATATAATAGAGCGATCATTAGACAGATTAATTACCTCTATTGTCATATGTCTTGATTTAATCGTACATCCACAAACTATAACCTGACAAATACTTGTGCTTAGAGTGTTTAATACTGATCTAAATTATTAAAAGTGAGTATTATCAGACATAACGTTATATATATATATATATATGTGTGTGTGTGTGTGTGTGTGTGTGTGTATATATATATATATATATATATATATATATATATATATATATATATATATATATATATATATATATATATATATATATATATATTGAAAATGATGACGTATTAGCGATTGAACGACGAGTTTCAACCACTAATACCACAAAGATCGAAATATGTGAAGTCTTGTGAAACAAATATTACGCAAACTATAGACTCGATGTTTGTAAGAGATAAAAAAAATGCAATAATAAACGACACAAAATATTTACGAGGTTCACCAAATTTTGACTACGTCCTCCGGTGTAGTATCTCTTATATTAGAACAATTGAGAAATTACAATTAGCGAAGAGATGAGACTAAGTGTTTGGCTTGGGATATTTTTGTGTATGATTTGTGGATTATTTTCTAAGAGCATGTGAGTCCTCCTTTTATAGGAGATAATTACATTCAATGAGTACAAATAATAATGAATAAGAGTTATTATATCTTAATCAATTCTAGCATATTATGAAGTAACCGAAGGAAATAGCTAGCATCCAAGAATATGAAGCGCCAAAACAAGTAAGTGGGCATTCTGTCCAACAGTGCTGGTTCAAGTCAAGAAAATGCTCATTCGAGCATTACTCAGTACGCAAACTAGTAGCTTCTGTTTTGATCTGTTCAACGTGCTCGTTCGAGCTTCAATGTGCTCGTTCGAGCACTGACTTGCCTCGACATTCTATTTTAACTTTTGCCATGTACAAGACTCTTGCACTACCTCATTAAGTTCATCATGCCATATTACTATTGTCTTTAAGTCTCCTTTTTAACTCCATGAATTAATTCACTTAAACACCAAATTAAACCTCAATTTTAATCACCCATTAACTTACTCTCATAGGATTTCATCCTAAGAGTCACACTTGATTTATTTTGGTGGACTCAAGTCACACCATTCATAACAATCTCCACCTTGACTTGAGTTCACTAAAGTCAATGGAATTCTCTAATTCACTCTTACATAATATAACAACTTACACCACATTACATACTCAAAAAATACAAAAAACAAAAAAAACACATGTGCTTAACATAACACATGCATAAAAAATGCCCACAAAGGGCTCCTAAAAGAGTATGATTTCAATTACCAATCAAGTCCACATATCCCATGGACTCATTGTACTGCTGTTCATGGGCGGGTAGCGGACCGGGTAGCACCTAAAAATTCTACCCGCGGGCTTAAATATTCAAAAGGCCGCCCGCATTCGCGGGCATATTTTTTTGTCACTACCCGCCCATTTTTAAGCGGGCAGGACCCGCGGGTAGGCGGGTATTTTTATATAAAAATATAAAACATATATCATATTAAAAAGTTAAGTTGTTTGAAGAACAAAAAAATATACATACATTATCTAAAATACTCTAAATATATATAAAGTCTCAAAATAGTCAAATTACATGAATATTGAATATAGACGGTTGAGTCGGCTACTTGTTCGAACTTAGATAGCCGATTGCTTGAGTGCTTTGAGGGTTAAAAATATTAAAGTGTAAAAGAAGTAAACTTTAAGACTAGTAGAAAAGTAATAAACTAAAGTTGGGTATGGGTCAAGCAAATGTATAATTTAATATTTAATAAAATTAATTATCTAACAAATAATATATTAAACTAAGCGGGCGAGCGGGTATACCCGCGGGTAACTTTTTGGAGTCGCTACCCGCCCATTTATCTTGGCGGGCGGGTATTACCCGTCCAAACTTTAAATTCTTTTTAAAAACGTTGTCCATGCCCGCCCGTTTTTCGAGCCGGATTGGGCGGGCCTAGCGGGTAGCCCGCCCATGAACAGCTCGAACTCATTGGGGTATGTAGGAATTATTCTCGAACCTTCGTCGTTTAAAAAAGTTAAATGATCATCATTTTCATGCTTGGTTGAAGTAGTGGACACACAAGCCGAACTACTTAAGGTTGAACCCACAAGCATATACAAGCTATCATTTATGGATCCTTTCATGATCAACTTAGGGCCCTTGCCAACCTTCAAAACTCCACTTTTACATCAATATTTTGCAAATCCATAACTATTGAGTAAAATTCATCTAGGTGCGGTTTCATCGGCTTCCCTTCTTGCAATCGGAGATCTTACAAACGACTCTTTAATAAAAGCCGATTGGTAACACTCTTTTCCATGTAGAG